>CABFVX010004500.1:6224-39283 GCA_902151425.1 Timema shepardi | reverse complement strand
ATATATATATATATATATATATATATATATATATACGCACACACGCATCGGTGGTCGCATGCTCTTAAGCGTCATTTTTGCGATAAACATAATTTCCTAACACGGGGATATGGATGATCGAATCCCGGTCGGGTGTATCGTTGATATTTCTTCTTCAAAAGTTTATCACTCACCCACCACACAAAAGCGGGGCAGAGGGTGGTGGAGGAGGGGTGTCAAAGGGTGCCGTGATATGGAGGAGATGTACCAAGAGATGCCACCCTAGTGAGGATATTTAGAAACACTGATTTAAAGATTAAATTCTTGCCCAATGATTATTTCACTTAAATTTTTTTTTAATTAAGTTTTAATTGTTTAAATGTATATTTTCGTTTTGTTTTTTTTAATTTGTAATGTTACTGTTTTGGACCCCTCTCAAATATTCCAAAATACATGGATGAAGTGTGTTTTTCTTTAAAAAAAACTGTATGTAAAATATCCTCTTAATACTTCATCCATGGAACATCACGCGTTTTCAGAAGTAATTTCAATGCACTACATCTTAAAACTTCCTTTCTTTTAAAGACCAACTTCATTGTATTTTGAAAGTCATGTGACATGCTGGCTCCCTTTACCCAATAGGAAGCTAGCTCTTCTCAACATCAGGTTGCCAGGAACTTTTCTATTAGTTAGTTTTAACACTGGTGACAAGGGGTCCAAGAAGCAAGGGGTAGGTCACTTATATAGGCCGCTTGTGAGCATATCATCATATAGTAACATAAATCTACACCTCACACAATACTAAGAACACGGAACGTGTAATATCATAGCTTCAGCACCGAAGGTGTAATCATTTAAATAAATCGTGTGTAACATCAAAAATCTTGCTCAATCCATAATAATAAATATCACACATAATCAGATCACAAACCGAGCGATAAGTGCGTAGTAAGGCATGGACGCGTCGCCATCATAAAACCCGGTATCGTCCACATCCACTTCAAATATCACAATAAAGAATTGTATCATTATGATTGGTGCTCAATCGCGGGGAAAACTAGCACAATAAAATCCCATATCTCTATATAAAGTTGGGGTTTCTAAACTTTGGTTTTAGATTTTACATAAGCCACATCAGTTGAATCTACTAAAACACCACACCATACGTAAATACTTTTTATAATATTATTTTCTTTTTTTGAAGTGGAGTTTTTTTTTAACACAAAACTTAGGGCTTAACATTTATTTGGTTTACAAGACTATTTTTTCTGTTGAAACTTTTTTTTTATAAGTTCAGATAGGACAGAAGGAATCCTATATCCACACTTTAGCCCCAATAAAAAAAACCTCTTACAATAATACCCAAAAATATTTTCTCTCTCAACCTCGTACACATAACAGAAACACACACAATAAAAAAAATGGCTATAAGGAAAATAAAGAAAAAAACCTCTACCGATGATAGCACCATCTGTTGCCGGATAGTAGAAACTTTATGAAGCGAGACGCTTCGGTAGCTCTGCGTTGAATTTTTAGAACGAGTCTTCCAAACATTTGGAAAGAAAAAAATAAAGATAAGTTAAGAAACCGAGAGGGGTGAAGGGGTGAATGGGAGAAGAAACTTGTCAGAAGGAAAGAAAGAGGTAGAAGATGTGTGAAAGAAGTTTTGTTTGAAGTTTTCGTAAAATTCTTGATTGTAGCGATATGAAGGGGGGGAGGGGGGTGGGTAAAGAAAGTTTCTTTGGCGAAGAAGTTACACGTAGCAGCTGTGAACATATCACACTAACCTCCTTGTTTACTTTTTTTTTCCTCTTCATATAAAGAGGGATGAATTATGTTACACGTCATGCTATCTACATAACAATTGTCGCCTTCCCCCTCCCCCCGAACCCTCTCATCCCCTCCACCGTCTTCTAAACGATCTCTCTGTGGATATGTTTATAAACGGCTGTTGAAGGAAAAGTTTTGAAAACATGAGAATTCTATGTATGAAGTTCATGTCTCGTATTCTTCTGACAGATTGGGCTGCATCCAGATTCAAGTAGGAAGAAAGTGTTTTTTCAACACTTACAAAAACTACCAAAGAAAAATGTTTATAAAATAATAATTCAAGTACTGTTATATGCAGCTGTCATTTTTAATAAATATTTATAAATATATTATTATTATTGGTTGCAAAACAAATGTGTTTGCATTTTACAAGTCTTTCCTTCAACCATAATGTTACCATCTTAGTTTTATGGAATTACAATCAATATATATATATATATATTTAATTTGATTTGATTTCTTAATCTATAAAAACAAATATTAAAATGACATAGCACGTAGAAGAATGAGAGTTTTTAAATATGACCTATTTAAAATTCTACTGGATATATTTTTCTCAACCGATAATTAAAGCCGTGGCCAAATACTCTCGCCTAATTTTTGTTTAAATCGACAAACTTAAGAGATAGATAATTAAATAACGTAAAAGTATATTTTTTCTAGCCTACCATTTCCTGTTATTTAGATATGTTCTAGTTTTAACTCAATCTTTTAAAAAACCAAATGAGCTGATATGCAATCAATTTAATAATAAATTACTAATTAACGTTAATTTAAACCCATTCTTTCATCGAAACGAAATAATCAGTCCTTATGGTTCGTTTAATATATGTTTTAAAAGCCATACCGTGACTGTCTGTCTTTACTTCCAGAGGTTTTTTTTTCGTACTTCCCGGTCAGTTAGAAGGTTGAAAATCGACATTGAGTTTCCTGAGAATCCGAAAAGAATCCCAAAACTGAAAAATTCTAAAGAGGTTCAAATCTATCAAACGGATATAAACACAGAATTATCCATGCTGAGACAAAACCTTCTTTTTATTTATTAAAAATAAATATTTTAATTTATCCTCATAAATTTCAAATATAAAAATTAAATCGATCAAACTGTTTAAAAAAATATACATGCTATTTTAATAATAAAAAATTATAGTAAATAAGTAGTGTCTTCGGTCTATAAAAGTGAGATTAATGGCTGGAGGTTTCATAGTGCCGACCACATGACAGCCTCTATCCGCAAATATTGGTAATATCATCGCTAACAGCGGTGGCCGCTCGAATGGTATCACTCGCTTGCGGGCTCTCGTCATGGAGTTTTTATATTATATACAAACCATTTTGTATAAAACTCAAAGATAGGTCTGATAGGTAACGTTTTTTACTAGCACTTTACAATTCTTCACGTATTACTATCTATACTAACCTAATATTAACACCAATGGCCGGTAGGAGAGAAGGAGATAGAATTTAGAAGAAATGCCCCCACATTGTTGTGGAGGAAGAATGGAAAAGTATTTAGAAAAAATCAACTTACAAAAGATTTGAGCTTCGATCTTCGTCAAACTCCTTTAATACACGCTCTCACCGGTCCCAGGGTAGGGATGTGGTATCGAAAGAAAAGTATCGATACTGTGCTCATTAAAAGTATCGGAACAAAAATATCGATACCTTACTAATTTCAAAAATTTTAAGGTGGAATTTATTTATATTCGTTGATAATAATAATTATTTCAACTTTTGCATCATAATTGTATTTTCATGTGTTTTATAAAACATTGAAAATTATAATGGTTTTTAATACTTTAAAAAACAAATTTTAAAATATGTGTTTTCGCTATTCAAATTCTTTTTAAAAAAAACTTCCATAGTTCACTTCTATGGAGTGCCATTTTTCAACTACAGTAGCCTCGTGGCTTCTTTGGTGCTGACTGACAGCTCACAGCTGACTTCTGACAGTCAATATTTAGGTATACACCTAAATTTTGACCATCAAAAGTGACAGCTGCTAAACACATGTTTTTGCAGATCATATGGTTCGGCGTAGGGATACATAATTTGGTCTGGTTACTTTTCAAAGCTATCAGTCAGCACCAAAGAAGCTATGGGGCTACTGTGCATCCATCGCTTATATACTCTATAAAGATAGATTATTAATTATTGGCAAACAATAGACGAATGGAAGTCTTGCCCTGCCTGCTTCATCTGCTTAAACAAAGCACATAAACTTTTCTGCTTCGTCTGCTTGTAGCACCCTTAAGTTGACTTGAGTTCATTGAGCTCTTCAAAAAGAAAGAACAGCTATGAATGTATGATGAGCTAAACGAGATTGGATGTTAAGAGTTACAGAAAATGAGAGAATTGAGAAATAGTGTCAGGTATTCTTCCTCCACAGTCCACCCTAGCTAAAAATATAATCCCAGTATGAGTGGGAAGATTACAAAAAAATTGTTTCTTTCGATACCGTAGTGTGTGAGTACTAATATCAGTAAAAGTATTGAGTAAAGAAAGAAAATATTAGTATCGAAAGGAAAATATTAATATTAGTAAGTATCGATGCTTTTTCCAAATCCTTATTCCAGAGATAACGTTTTGGAACCTCTCCGAAATTTTTTGCCCTAAAGATGTGTCGTTTGCTTTTACCACCCGCTCCCCCCTCCCCCCTTCAAATAAAAAGATAGATCAGAGTCACAAAGAACGTCTCTTAATTTAGTGAAAGTAAACCACGCGATAAATAATAATATTTTTTTAAGGGTAGAGGTGGGTTCGTATGGAGGGGTGGAGGGGATGAAATAGAGAAAAGGGGTGGAACAATTTCTACGTGACGTCTCGTAAAGAGTTTTCTTCGCGTTAGAGAAGGATCTGTTGGTAATGACGATACGATTAGCACGTCCCATACCCTACACGTGACGTCCATCCTCCCCCTTACCCCTCCCCCATTCACTCCATAGATTGTCCGTAGGGGGTCGGGGGAATGCACTCACTCCCCATTGGGAAGGGGGACGACGATTTTTCCGAACCTGACGCGTAGAAAATCGCCTCACCGTCCCATTTTTTTTTGTTCGAAACCAGAAAGAAGGCGTTTTGGGACTTCTTCGTCCTTATTTTGTGGAAAGGGGTGGAGGAGGGAAGGAATTTCGTGGTAGATTGATATTTATAGAGACAAGTTGGTCTCGTCCTTCATCCTACGTGTGAGGTCATTTAGTTCTACGAGCACGCACGGCAGGAAATGGGTCCGACTTCAAATCCCTCCCGGAAGACATTTTTGTTATCTAAGATGTGTTGGTACGTGATACACTTTCGTTATACGAAAATATATTTCGTGGCGATATTTTAATTGAGGTGGGAGGTAAGGGGGCAAGGGGGGCTAATGTTTTGGGCTGAGGAGGGAGACTTGTAATGTTCTTGGGATTTTGTCTTGGCCAAGTATTTGAGACTACAAAATTTTAAATTTCAAATTGAATCAGAATCCTTAGGTCTACTAGCTTGAATCGATTTTTTTTTTGTTAAGTTTTTCTGGAATATTTGTTATTTTGGGCATTTGAATGAATAGTACTTTGAGTGGTTGAAAAGGGGGAACTGAAAAACGAAGCACTCTGAATCAAACATTAGTTATGAAGAGACAGAAGAGGTATTTCCACATCTTAAAATCATCTTGTTTTGAACGATTTCACACAAATTGGTTTGATGAAAAATGAAATTTGATTTATTTTTTTCTTCAATTCAATCTGCCTGGAAAAAATGGGAGTTCCTCCTTGAAAACGCAAGGAATATGGAAAGGAAATAGTAATAATCCTGATATGTTCCACCGTATTAGTGAACCTGCCCATTTTTTCCGAAATGAATAAATTTCTGTCCATTCTGTGAATTGGTCTTGTCTCTTAACCATTTCATGGACTGGGAGAAAATTTAATGAATTCTGGCCAATTTAAATTAACTGTAAATTATTGTCCTATCTATTAAAATTTAACTGAAATTATTTTCAAGACACTAAATGTTAATTGCCCGATCCGTGAAACGGGAAAGCGAAGAACCCTGTTAACGGAATGGACATAAATTTGCCCAGTTCCCTTTTTATGTGTAACGTATTTTATATTATATACGATATTCATTTATTCCAATAAAAAAAGGTGATCGAATAGCGGATGCAGGTGACCTGGTGGTCTAGGGGTAAGGTGTCAGACTTCTGTGCTGGCGACCGGGGTTCAATCCTCGGTCCCGGCACAGATTTATCTGATTACCAAACCCTTCCTTCACCTCTGACAAGACATCTTGTGAATGTGGGGAATGCCAGGCCTCCACCGTGGTTCGGATCCCACGTTAAACTGTAGGTCCTCTATTTCATCTCACAATCACCCTACCATTACACATTAGCGTAAGTGCGTATAACCCGAACGGGTAGTAAGACGCGGTGCTAATAATAATAATAGCGGATAATTGTATTCCAAAGTTTGACTTTGAAATCCGACAAGACTTTTATTTTAAAGAGTGACTGAGAATTATATGGTTCAAAGCCTGGCTGGGTGTAGAATGTTTTTGAATTCCTAAATGGTTCTCCACTTTACAATCACGTAGATACGGGTGGGAACGAGTATATAAAGGAAACTAGACTAACATTTACGTGGAAGTAAAGTGATAAACTGTTTATAAAAAACTATCTTAAGTGCATCCGACTGGAATGCGATCTCTGACCTCCACTGTCTGATTATATGAGACTGGCACATGTCTACCGATGTGGGTATTTAGAAATATTAATTTTATTTCAGGTCATCATACAGTTTAAAAATAAATACAAAGAAGTATTGGACAGCGTATTTCTTTGTTTTTATTATGTCAATACACGGGTGATAGTTAAATCAAATTTATTTAACAAAAAAAAAATTCCCCTCGTATTTCAAACAATGGTCAAGGATATTTTTTGTTAGAATCCAAATATATTTTCACTAAAGACAGCATAACTGGTGTCCATTCGTCAGCATGAAGTATTAAAACCTGAAACAAAATATTCAAGAAAATATAGCATTGATAATATAATTTTTTAACTTCAATACGACCTTTGGTGGCCGCCTGGTTTAAGGCGTCACACTCTCAATAGACTAGACTGTCGATGACTAGGAGATTTGGTTTCGAATCCGTTGTACCGAGGGTGATTTTTCTTAAATAGCTTTCCACTCTTTATCCACGTGAATCTGGATACATTTCCTCTAGGACTAAATTCAACATTCTTCGTCCCCAGCTTACCAACATAACTAGTACATATGAATACAACCTGAACAGGTAGTAAGACGCGGTGCTTAAAAAAACTTCACTGTTGAATTGTCTTTAATTATTTAAAACTTTTTTTAACGGGGTGGGGGTCACCTATTTAATATTTAAAATAATAACATATTCAGTTAGATTCTACAGATAAATCAATTAAGCGTCATTATTATTATTATTATTATTATTATTATTAGCACCGCGTCTTACTACCCGTTCGAGTTATACGCACATACGCTAATGTGTAATGGTAGGGTGATTGTGAGATGAAATGGAGGACCTACAGTTTAACGTGGGATCCGAACCACGGTGGAATTCCACACATCCACAAGTTGTGATTAATACACGTCTTGGCAGAGGTGAAGGAAGGGTTTGGCAATCATATAAATCCGCGCCAGGACCGAGGATTGAACCCTGGACCTCCAGCACAGAAGTCCGACACCTTACCTCTAGAGCACCAGGTCACCCTAAGCGTCAATAAATATGGTTGTATTTTTAGGGGTCCACGACAAACTATCCTCATATTTACTAAAATAGGTATGGATATGAAGGTATACTTTAGATTAAATGTACCCATATTTGCGAGGAGAAAGAACGGTTAAATATTTAGGTAAGAACACCTCGCTACATCCTGTCTGGATTTTTACCCAGACCTTCCTGTGACCAGTAAACTGGACAAGACGAGATTTTAGCCTTTGTACACCTGTCCACGCTCCCAACAGTACGTGGAGAAAATTACTTGCGTCTAAAAAAAATGTTTAAAACAGAGACACATTTGGAGAATCATTTTGATTAACTGATGAGATTAGCCGGGGATTATAAAGCTTATTAACTATTACCCAGCATTACGAGGGTATTCGTTTCACAATGGTGAACATTCCTGCCCCAAAACACCGATGAATACAACGCAATTAATCAAATAAACAACGTAAGCATATTCTGTATAATTGAGCATACATACGGATACAAATGAGACTAATTAAGTTTTGGATTCTGTCGGATTTCCCTTCAAACATGTGTGAGCGGATTTTAACCAAATCAAATACGATTTTCTGCTATTAGATTGACGCAAATATATTTCGAGAATCATATCAAATTTAGTCGGTATTTTTTAAGTTACTTTTTATTTTTAGTTTAAATTCCGTTAAATTGTAATTGATGCTGTTTTTTCTGAAGTAAAGATTGTAATACAGTTGATATAAGTTGATTACTGAAAAAGCCCCTCATTAGTACGGCTTCCAACTCTATATTAAGAATTTTCTTCATTTCATTTGTTTGTGGTATTTAACCTGCACTTTCTGGACTGACTGACTATATCAGCACATGACTTAATTTCTTAAATCTAGACCAGACACAACAACCTGTCCCCCTGCCTTTAATTAATCACTGTGAAAGGGGAAACCCATGTGTTGATGTTTTCTATTCATGTTTTAAAACTCGGTGTTATATTAGTATTGGTTATATTTTATTATTGTTAATATTTGATGTAAATTTGATGGTATAAAATTAAATTAGCATTATTTTTTAAATAATGATTATTGTTTAGTTTTAAGATTTATTTTGTTAATATTTTTAAGCTATTAATTAGTTTGTAGCCTGTCTAAATGTAATAGTAGGTGCTACATCATAACTTAAATAAATGCAACCAAATAAATAAATAGCTTTTCTACGTTAAAGCTATTGTTTAAAATAAAAAAACCGTTCTTGAATCTCAACCTGCAATCATCCTCGGCATTGTACCGCCAAGTGATTTCTAGCCCCGCAGGTAAAGCAGCAGATTGGCTCCCAGCTGGTCTTGTATCGCCGCGGAGGCTGGTCGCACGCCAGTACCACTGTATGCCAACAGATTGTGCTGCCGGTCGAGTCTCCGCAGCCGGACTCCGCGTCTGCCTCGTATCCCCCGCCGATAGAGCTGACGTAGGACGTGTCTAGGTCGATGTATTCTTCCTTAAAGTAAATTGTGCGAGCTATAAATTCGTCATGGGCCGAATTGAGTTCCAAATTAGAAAATATGATTTTTTTTAAAAGAGATCCCCTACCAGAAACCCTGCCCCTGCTAAGACACAGAAATATATACGATTTGGTTCTCAAGAATTCGGGATGTTTCTCGTCCACTCAAAAACTTCCACTTGAAAAAAAATCTAAGTTTTTTTTAGCACTATATAAGAAGAAGAAAATCATCTTGTGTGAGGCAGAAAACGCTGGTCTGAAAGTGGTGTGGGTAAAGAGAGAGAAATGAATCGTTTAGACAAGGCCATCACAGTTAACATTCATCCTTGACACCACAGCACTAAGCCACAGCTTGTGTTTGTAAATATTAAACAAACATGTTGCGAAGAAAGGGGTTTAAGCCCCAGATGGTTTATCTATAAGTGCCTTATCTTTTTTTGTTAGGCACTTTTATAATATTCACATATTAAGTTCAATAAACATAAATGTATTTTTTTTAAACTATACTCATGGTACGCCGATTTAAAACCATTATGTATGTAATATAGCGCCTAATTTAAGTAAATAGGGTGTATACCATTACATCGCATGTCCATTACATCGCGTTTTGGGAACAAATACATTGCAGGTCCATCACGTCGCATTTCCCCCACCTATCTATACACAGCTAACCCTACTCTGGCGTAAAACCAATAGGATTCAAGGGGCGTATATATACAATTACATCGCAAGTCCATTACATCGCGTATATTTTTAATTTGTAGATTATATTCTTATTTTATTATTTCATCTTTGATTTTCGTTGCACCATAGCAAACGGAAAATTTAAGGTGGGCGAAATACATGAGAGTGGATATGCTAACTTTTGCCCTGTCTCGAACAGATTAATACTTTTTAAATCTAGCTAACTATATAACTTCAAGATGAGAGTCGGGTACACTATCCTTGTAATCAACTTTGCCAATAAGGGGAGTCAGGCACTTAATCCTTTCAACCAAACCTACCTTCATAGTGAGAGTGAAGCCTCGTTTATTATGTAACAAGTGGGATCCAGCATGTTGGAAAACAAGACACGCGAAAAATTATTCTGTGTTTATTCTAGCCAACTTGTTAGACCAACATCCTGGTTCCTCCACCTTTTTTTAATCAATCTACACATTTCTAGCCATGTATAACGACGTATTACTTGCCGTTTCTTCATTTATTTGATGACAGGAAGTGTATTCTTGCAGAAGAACCAAAACTTAAGAAAAGGTAGGGCATTCGAAGTTGTTTTTTTGCTAGACGTCGAATTGAAGGTGTGTACATGGTAATAATGAGTTACCTACATTTGTAAAGTGGAGTTGATAGCTTTGTACACATGTAACATCACAAATTCAATTAAGAATCTAGTAGCCGAAGCTATTATTATTTATTCTTTTTAGTGAGGAATTCTCCATCTAGATATTATACTCTGAAAATTTAAGAATGACACCTGAACACGGTTCCCGGGTTCGATTCCCGTGTCCAGGTGTAATTTTTTTATTTTCAGAATTAAAATCAATTAGTTTAACTGTATTAGTATTGTTCCATTACATGATCACAACATTATGCAAGCACCGATTTTAAAAGTTAAACTAATCTGAAAATAAAACACATGCTATACCAAGGTTACACACTCATCCAACTCGATAACGCATTCGCAGAACCTCCCAACTCGGCCAACTTGTTGGGTTGGTCGTTTATTATCTCTAACAAATGATCCAACACAACCCAACACAACTTGATGGCTCTGACCGGCTCTCCCAACACCAACATGTTGGCCAACATCCCCAACAAGTTGGGAGTGCGTTTATATTGTAACACAACTTGTTGGAATCGTGTTGGTCGTATGGTTAGCTGTGTGTAGAGGCGGAGAAATGAAACGTGTTGGACCTGCAATGTATTTGTTCAAAAACGCGATGTAATGGACATGCGATGTAATTGTATATATACGCCCCTTGAATCCTATTGGTTTTACGCCAGAGTAGGGTTAGCTGTGTATAGATAAGTGGGGGAAATGCGACGTGATGGACCTGCAATGTATTTGTTCCCAAAATGCGATGTAATGGACTTGCGATGTAATGGTGCCCACCCGTTTTACTATCCTTCTACACTAATCCGGATACTCCCTTTCAATGCCTCTTCCTTATTCCTACCCAACAAGCGTAATTAAATGTGGATAGTCCAACCATGTTGTTAAATAGTGTTAATACATAATAATATAAAGAGATCCGATAAACAAAAGACATTAAAGCAAATTAGAGGGACTGTACCCAAATTTCGGATATTAGAAAGCTAAACACGCAATTATTTTAAATACATATCAACTCTGCAACGTGGTCTACAACCCTTAGGTATTCTGCTCTTTAATGGTGTGGGAGGAACGTTTTGCATTAAATGTACCCGAATTTATGTGGAGGAAGAGTAAATAAGCCATTCAGAAAGGGAAAAAAATACTCGGTATGTACGACTAGGATTTGAATGCCGGTTGATAACCTCTAGTAGAAAGTAAATTTGTGTGGGTTTAAAACGAAATAAAATATTGCCTATTGCCGTAGTCAAGCATATCACATATGGTATATCCGGGCGAATGTCTTATGCGAAGTGATGTTTAGAAACTATGAACACCATGAGATGTGGCTCAAGCTAATTTAAAAACACGACCTCCTAAAGGCAAAAATCTAATCTAATAGTTTATAAATAATCCACCATTATTTAAAATACATTTAAAACCTTATCACACTAAGAAAAAAGTAGATAAAAACAAATTTTTATTTAAAATCGTAATTTGTGTGTGTTATAGTAAATATTTAATATTTTAAAGAGTATTCAGTCGATTGTATTGAAATGTTTACACCTTTGTCTATAACAAGTTATTAAGTCAAATATAAAAAATCGAGTAGTTGCAGTTAATATCTTCAGAAAATATAAGTCTTACATCTAATTCCATCAACTATTATTATTATTATTAGCACCGCGTCTTACTACCCATTCGGGATGTACGCACTTAACGCTAATGTGTAATGGTAGGGTGATTGTGATATGAAATGGAGGACCTACAGTTTAACGTGGAATCCGAACCACGGTGGAGGCCTGGCATTCCCCACATTCACAAGTTGTCTTGTCAGAGGTGAAGGAAGTGTTTGGTAATCAGATAAATCTGTGCCAGGACCGAGGATTGAACCCCGGCCGCCAGCACAGAAGTTTGACACCTTACGCCTAGACCACCAGGTCACCAATTCCATCAACTAAATTAGCTTTTAAAAAAAATTTAGTCAAAACACAATTAGAATCGGTTTTGTAGAGAAAAAATTAAGTTCTTGTGCATAATTTACCTTAAGGGTACTGTGTAAGTCGATGCGCCGTTTGTTGACATGTCGTGTCAGCGACCTTGTTTGTGGGGCTACAGGAATGGGCGACATCTTTGTCGTGAACAGGGTCTCATCTTCATCTTCCTTGATCACGTGTTCCCACGACGATGTGCCTGTGCTTGCCCCTGGAAGATGATATACTTGACACAATAGTTGGGGATTTGTTATTTGATTGGGGAGAAATTTAATTTATGGCCTTTGAAAGTGTGTACTTTCTTAACGTAGGTTAAGTAGCAGCATACGACTTTAAAATCATTGTCTATACCATAGCAAATAAAAGCTTACGCGCAATATTTGGTTCAAGGACTAAATACATTCAGTCTATTTTTCAAATGAAGAACCCCTTGTGAAAGAAAAAAAAAAGGCAAGATTAAATTTCGCGTATGGATATGGCAAGATTTGGGATTTGTAGGCATCACAATAATAAAAGGCCTACAGTAAAATATTATAAATGTGGAATGTTGTAATACTATCGGATAAAAGCACCGCGCTTTGGGCGTCAAAAATAAAAACTATGTGATCAATCTCCCCACTTCGGGTGTCGATTGATTCACTGCGGATTAATTCCCTAATAAAAGAAGGCTGTTATGTTTATATAGGTTGTATAAAGCTTCGTGATCGAGCGCCTATCATCACTGTACGGAAAAGATACCGTTTAATCAGCTGTCTATAGCTCCGTGTTCGAGCACTAATTAAATCGGTATTAATATTATTAAAGAAAGAGAAATGTTGATGGCTGTTATTTCACACACGGTTTATTTATATTACACCAGTAAGTTACTTGCACATATTTCAATTAAATGTTTCTTATCACTGCACACTTGTGATATTGAAGTGACTTATATTATAATGTGTTAGACTGTGACTGACCCGTGCGTGAGCGTGGTCCCGGAGATCGTCCTCCTCATGCCTTAAACATACGCATAATGGTTTATATGACATACCCCTTGCATTTTCTCCCCTGGTCAACAATGTAAAAACTAACCAATAGACAGAGTCCTGGCGACACGTTTTGTGAAGGCTAGCTTCTTATTGGTGTAGATAAATGTAGTCTTCTGCCAAATACTATAAAGTTGTTCCCTTTAACAAGAAGCAACGCAGTTGCTCTTTTACCAGGAAAGATGGTATAAAAAATATACTTTAGGGTGAGATCCTTTTCACATATTTTCTGGGAATCGCATGTTTCTTCATGGATGAATCTTAAAAGGATACTCTACCTATATTGCTTTAAAGAAAAATTACCTTCATCCATGACTTTTTACATAATTTAGATTAATCCAAATCAATATCGTTACAATTTGGGAAAATAAGTTTGTACATTTTTATCAAAGATTTTTATAATTAAAATAGGACTGTCGTAAATACGATTTTAGGTCGATTTTATTATGTTTATTATTTATCATGAAAATCTATTCCCATATACCCATTTTGAACTTGACCTTCAAGTCTAATATATAAAAATTTGTCGTAAGCATACTACCTTTAGAAAAATAAAGATTCATTAATATTGATCATGTAAAATAGTCCCCCGATACTATGTTAGAAAAAAAATGTTAGTGCATTTTTTAAACCAAATTTTACAAAAATAATTCATCAGTAAGCTACCGTTAAACTAATTTCCCCACAAATAAACAAGTAGAGAGTTTTATTCATTTTTCAAACACTCCTTGTATACACATTCTAAACAAAACCGTCAAAGCCAATTTCAAAATTTTTAGAATTTTTTTTAAATGCCCTAAACATTTCTCCTTTTAAAATAATTATTTTGTGTGAAAAAGGGGGCCCCCAAAATGCAATTGTCGTGGGCCTCCTGATTCCTCTGGGTGGGCCTACGTCATTGAACAGGTGCCTAATGGTGTTTTAAGTCCAGTTATATAGTTGGTATAAACTTACAGGTCCATAATAAAAAAAATACCACTTTCATCAGATTGTTATTAACTCAAACGCAAAACTAAAAGCAATTTATTATATTTCTATTTCACATAAAGACTTTTAAAGCGCCCATAAATAGGTAATAAGGGATGGCTAAGCCCCCCCTTATCACTATGCAATGTATAATTATTATTATTTTTTGTTAACTTTTATGAAAAAGTAAAATTTCTTATTTGGGGTTTGTCTCCAATTTGCTCTCAACAACTTTGAATCATCCATTTTCGAGTTAACAGAGATTGAAACTCGCGCGTGAAACTCATACCTAAGAATTATGTTCAGATGTTCTAAAAATTTCCTCCCGAAAGGTTAAATTCCTCAAATTTTCTCTCAAGGAGTGGAAGGGGGTGGGCTTGCTACACCCTGCAGTTTGGACTCCAATCCACCCCCATTTGGAAAACCTGCATGGGCTTCCTTGAAAGTTGGGTAATATAATATTACAAGATTTACCACAAAATACCCTAAATAATTTATAGTTATTAATTGTAACAGTCATAATTAATTAATATTAATTATTGTGATTACCAGATACGATGCTGATGAGACCACTCATTAGTTTGAGCTGCAGGGAATGCTGAATAGCTTGTTGCACCAACACATCGCCCAGTCTGTATTTGTTCAGCTTTGCCAAATCGAAGAAATCCTCGAAAATGTTACCGTTAGGAGACATGATTTTTAAAAAAAAATCGTAATCAACACTGTCTATAAACCCGACACAAGACCACACTCGGATAAAATAAGTCACATCACCGGCGTTTCAAGTAGAACTTTGGTCTCCAAAACGAGAAATTGTTTACGGCGCTTCTGATCGCCACGTCATCTAAAGAAGATTAGGGGAGGAAGAGTTGGCTAATTACAACGCAGGGTTAAGAGGGGTGGTGGCTGGTGTAAGGGGAGGTATAAGGTGGGGAAAAGAGTTGGTTATTTGTAAGGCAGGCGCTGGAGGAGTGTTTAGCCCTGCCACAGACACGAGAGGGGTAAGATACTCTAGTAAGCGGCGGGGTAAAGAGTTGGTTAGTTGTAAGATAGGGGCTGGAGGGGTGTTTAGCCCTGCCACAGACACGAGAGGGGTAAGATACTCTAGTAAGCGGCGAGTTAAAGAGTTGGTTAGCTGTAAGATAGGGGCTGGAGGGGTGTTTGGCCTGCCACAGGCATGAGAGGGGTAAGATACTCTAGTAAGCGGCGGGGTAAAGAGTTGGTTAGCTGTAAGATAGGGGCTGGAGGGATGTTTAGCCCTACCACGGGCGAGAAAAGAGTTGTGAGACAATCGATGGAGGGGGGTTTTGTCCATGCCACAGGTGCAAAAGGAGTAAGATATTCAAGAAGTTGTGGGGAAAAGAGTTGATTTAATTGTAAGACAGCCGATGTAGGAGCGGTTTCCCTTGGCACATGAAATAAATGTGTTAACTACACTTTTCGGGGTTGGAGAAGAGGGACAGATTTGAACAATAATTATTGTCACACGGGCATTAGAAGGACGCCACGCCCACACCACACCTCTAATTCCAAAGTCCGATATTTTGTAATAGGCCTAAATAAATGAAGGGTGTAAATTGGTGATGTAGGATTAATATAACTTTACTTTTATAAATATATTTTTAAAATCAAATTTAATGTCAGTTCATCTAAATCATCGCCATAATTCTTAGTAATTATCAAATAAATATGTCAAGGTTGTATTTGTTCTTTAATATGGAGGATGGAAGTAAAGTTACATAGTTCACTAACAAAGAGAGAGGACAGTTATGAATTATGAGCTGAAGGAGAGTGGATACTAGAGTTTCAGAAAATGAGTGAGAATTGAGAAATGTTGTCATTTGTTCTTCCTTAAAGTCCACCCTAGTATTATTACTATTATTAGCACCGCGTCTTACTACCCGTTCGGGTTATACGCACTTACGCTAATGTGTAATGGTAGGATGATTGTGAGATGAAATGAAGGACCTACAGTTTAACTTGGGATCCAAACCACGGTGGAGGCCTGGCATTCCTCACATTCACAAGATGTCTTGTCAGAGGTGAAGGAAGGGTTTGGTAATCAGATAAATCTGGGCCGGGAGCGAGGATTGAACCCCGGCCGCCAGCATAGAAGTCTGACACCTTACCCCTAGACCGCCAGGTCACCTCCACCCTAGTAAATATTTAACCCCAGTATGAGTTAAGTTAGCAATAAGGTTGTTTCTTCCGATACCTGAGTGTGAGTACTAACATCAGTAAAAGTATCGAGTAAAAAAAAAAGTAGTATCCAAAGGAAAATATTGATATTAGTAAAAAGTATCGATACTTTCTTTCACATCCCTTAATTATGTTGTTCCAGGTACGGTGGCGTACGACACAGTCAGGCCGTTGGCCTACCAAGACGCCCGCGTGTTCCTGTTGTGTTTTCGAGTCAGCGACCCTGACTCCCTCGACAACGCCGTCAATAAGGTACGGTCCAATTTTCATAAGAAGTGCCTTTAATGAGGACTAGAAGATTTACGACATCTTATCTCACGGATCCGTGTGATCTGCAAGCTGTCGCTTTAGATGAAAATTATAAATACCTATAAAATAGCATTAATAATAATAATAATATTAGTAAAATGTTATTAATGTTGATTGCCGAAAAAAAAATTTGTTTTCTAAGAATTATTTCCTACCAAACTTCTATATGTGTGTCACTTTTATCTCCATTCTTTCAGACATTGAAAAGAAGAGCTTAAAGAGCCGATAAAATAAATGCTACGATTAAATCGTGCATATTCTTTCATTTAGTCTTATAGTTAGCTTAAGCTTAAGGAATATATATTGTACTACAAAAATAAAGAAGGAATTAATAAGAAAGGACTCATTATATTAAATGTTATCGATAATATAAAATGGAAATTGGGGGTGCTGCAGTTCCGCAGTGCTTATACACGAACCACCACTGATCATCACCATATTTGTACACTCTGTTTTCAAAAAAAACTCTTAGCCTTTGTCGAGTATAACAGTGAACACAAGACATTGAAACTTTTGGGGTTCTGTGCAGTGGTACCCCGAGATCCGACAACACTGCGACAACACGCCCGTGATCCTTTGCGGCTGTCAATCCGACATGAGGAACGACATCGAGACCATCTCTAGTCTGGCCAAGATGCGACGCATCCCCGTGACCTCCGAACAGGTAAGACCCTGTCTGTCTGTATGTTTGGGTCAAGATTCGCTGGATACTTCCACCCTAATGCTGGTGCAGTTTCTTAAAAAAAAACTCTCGGATTAGGCCGTTAATAGCCCTTGTCTTAAACTTAGCGGCGTTACCGATTTGGTGAGCTCAAAGCTATTTTGCGAAGCGGGTTGCATCCTAAATTGACAAGCACTATTACATTTAGACCAGGTACATATCCAGAATTTTCTTTCGGGGTGCGGGGGGGCTCATCCTTCAAATATTGCTCGACTACGAACGGTCATCTCAAGACTAAAAAACAGCGTTGGGAGAGAGGCGGACGAATCTGACCTGCACGGAGATTTTAAAAAATATACCTATATCAAAATTGGTGACCTGGTGGTCTAGGGGTAAGGTGTCAGACTTCTATGCTGGCGGCCGGGGTTCAATCCTCGGTCCCGGCAAAGATTTATCTGATTACCAAACCCTTCCTTCACCTCTGACAAGACATCTTGTGAATGTGGGGAATGCCAGGCCTCCACCGTGGTTCGGATTCCACGTTAAACTGTAGGTCCTCCATTTCATCTCACAATCACCCTACCATTACACATTAGCGTAAGTGCGTATAACCCGAACGGGTAGTAAGACGCGGTGCTAATAATAATAATAATATATCAAAATTGTGTACAAAAATATATTGAAGTAGACCCATTCTTGCAATCAATAATAATTGATATACTTTTTATGACTTAATAGACAACATAAGATATTATTAAAAGATAATTTTTTTATTATCTTTTTATAATTTTAATTTTTGTTTAGATTTCAGGGTAGGAGGGGGGCCTTCAGCCCTACGAGATTCCCTCCCCCCATCTGGATACTTGCCTGACTTAGACACCAATGTACTTTATAGAAAGAGAGGGAAGGCTGTTCACCTTGTGAGGCCTCTTGTCTATCTACCTATAACGCTTCCCCTCTTCCACTGAAGAGTATAAACACTCACTCTACTCTTTAAACCTGGACAATATTGAATTGTATTTCAAAATAACAAATTTTATTGTTTCCTAATCTAGATAAGACATTTACTTCCAACTTGGCAATGCCCTTTAAAAAAACTACTTCAAGATCAAAACAATAATTTTGTAGCGATGTATATATTTTTTTTAGAATTATTCGAGAATTTATGGTCATTGTTTCAATGTTATATCTTTAAAACTCGCCAAATAAAACGCTAATGCATTATTATTATTATCACAGCGTCTTACTACCCGTTCGGGTTATACGCACTTACGCTAATGTGTAATGGTAGGGTGATTGCGAGATGAAATGGAGGACCTATATCCGAACCACGGTGGAGGCCTGGCATTCCCCACATTCACAGGTTGTGATTAATACACGTCTTGTCAGAAGTGAAGGAAGGGTTTGGCCGGGACCGAGGATTGAACCCCGGACCCCAAGTACAGAAGTCTGACACCTTACCCCTAGACTGCCAGGCCACCTGCTAATACATTAACTTGAGAAATAATAGAATCTAGGTTTGTATCTATGCCACATGTGTGCAAAGACCTAATAAAATAAAGCTAAAGATAAGTATAATGTGTCATTTTAATTCATAAAGAGTGAAACAAACTATTTCCCTGGTTTGACGCCTGAGAGACTATGAGTGGCGTGGCTTGTGGGGTTTCCAGTGTAAGCAGAGTTATTTTATTTATTTTTAGAAAACAATTTAAGATATTTAAACGTAACAGATACAATCAAGGGTATCTTCCAGTTTTAAAAATCGTCCACCTAGTTTTAATTTATCCTGCTAATAATTGTGATTGGGGTGGTACCTTGGCAGGCCGTGACGGTGAGCAGGACGGTGGGCGCCACCACGTACGTCGAGACGTCGGCCAAGACGTCGGGTAAGGCGGTGAGGGACGCGTTCGAGGTGGCCGCCCTGGCGGCTCTGGGGAAGCTGAACAAGAACCACGCGGCGCTGCAGAGGCAGAAGGCGTACACCCACCACGGGGGCAGCGGGGGAGGGAAGAGCAAGCTGGACCTCAAGGCCGAGCTCAAGGACAGGGCCAAGAGCTGCTGTCTCATGTGATGTTGTAGGTGCTCATAACCAGGGTCGAGAGACGGAACTCTGGGAGGTGCGTGGACATCCTAGGAGGGACGCTTTAGATAGCCGTGGGGACGGGGACAGGTTGTCGTGTGGTCCGATATTAGAATGTTTGAGGTGGGGAGCTCAAAAATATATTGGATCATTGTGGGTTGCTTAAACCTGACAAAAATATTTGTTCCTCTTGTTGATTTTACCTGCATCAAACAATCTTGAACAAAATAAAACATAATAAACCCTAAAAAATCTTATCAAATTATGATGCAATGATAATAACTTGTGTTTGTAAATCTTTTATAAAATAAAAATATAGGTATATGCATAATTGCAACATTTAATTTTTATCAAAAGAAAATTATTTAAATCTCCAACTCAAAGCTTATATGAAAATAAAACTTATTTAAACATATAATATAAAAGTGATGATGCATATTTTGTTGGTAAGTTTCTAAACCAGTGATAGACACAAGAAAATGTGTATAGAATACTAAGGGATGTTTATGTATAGTCATTTTAAATAGTAGACAGGAAAAGGGTGTGTTTTACCTAATGTGTCGAACCAGATTAAGAAGTGGCAAAGATTTAAATTCATTTGTAAATATTCTGAAACAATTTGTCAAAACGATGTTAACATCTAATGATTTTATTTTTAACAGCAAGTGAAAAAGAAAAAAAAATCTTTTTATATAATTTTAAAATTTGGGGTGCTTGAACAGATCAGATAGTGTCTGAAAAAAAAAAACCTGTTGAAATACAAGATAATGTAAATCGGCTTTTAATGGCACTCCTCGAAGAAATATTATCACTTCATAAAAATAATTTGCATGATGCCATATTTTGCATCGTAATTTAATTGTTTACACCAAATACTTACACAGTAAATGTTATTAGCTAAGCACCACAATGACGTGTAATTTTTTTTTTTTCTTTTCAGAGATAGTTTGAATCCTATATTTCTCAAATTTGAATCTTACAATTTCTTTAATATATCAAGTCAAAATTCGAATCTTCAAATTAAAAATAAATTTTAAAAAGTAGCTACAATAAATATTAGTTCAAAGGAAAATATTTAAAATTTAAATTTAAATTATTTAAGGAATGGTGTCACTCACTACCAATGACATTTTGTTTGTCATGTCTATTATGTCATAAACAATAAATAAAACATTATTAAGGTAAATTAATAACATCTATACATTTTATTTTATTTTGTGATTTGGTTACTTTCCCAATCACACAAATTTATATCTCTTTTTAAAATCTCTTAATTCTGTTATTTGAAGTCAATGTCTCCATAAATGTATTAGAGATACTCTTTTTGAAATTCTTACAAATTTCTAATTTCTCGAATACCACATGATTTGAGGAAATCGAGGTTTATAGTTTCCCATCCACAATTATTTGAACGGTGAGTCTATTTTCATTGTTAACTAAGCCATGCAGGCCTACACCTTATTAAATCAATAAAGTTTATGCAATCTCCTAAACACTAATAAAAAAAACCTTTTATAATATTAGTTATGTTAGTTTTATATTGACATCACATTTTTTTTAAAGAAAAAGCGACTATGATATTGTTAACTTTTTACAAAAAAAAATTATTACAAAAAAATATATATTGTGTACAGATCAACATGAAGTATACACACAAGAAACACAATGTTTTTATGAGTTGTGCTTTGAAAGATAGATTATCACTAAGCACACACAGTTCTTGTCAAGTTTTCAATTTGTTTTAAAATAAATTGTTCATTCTAAAATGCATGGATTGAATTAAACCTCAAGATGTGGAAGCAGACTTAATTTATAAACCAGATTAAAAATTTGTTTCTGTTTTTTTAGCTCTGTGTCTTACTACTCGTTTGGGTTATACGCCCAAGTACTAATTACACTGATGTGTAACGAGATTAAGAAGGTTTAATTCAGAAGAAGTGTATTCGAATTTGCATGGAAAATAAATACACCCGACCGGGATCAAACCCTGATCTCCTCTTCGGCAGTTTAGTTTATTGCAAGAGTAGCACCTTAGGCCGTGCAGCCAACGAAGCAGGTTAAATTTTTATTATTTTACTAATTTTTAAAGATTAAACCAGTAATTTTTCTTTGTTATAATGAAAGAGAGGGGAAAGAGGGGCCTACTTCTGTATGTCTAAGAATTCAGGCTATTGGTTATATCTTGGGCTTATAAACAAAATAAAAATCAAATCAATTTTCATAAAGAAGCACCTTTTAGAAAATACAATTATTTTATTTTGTGGTTAACATTGATAACATTTTGGTTGACCTCGGTGGTCTTGGGGGTAAGATGTTCGCCGCGAGATCCGATGATCGCGGGTTCAAACCCAGCCTAGGTAGACAGATTTTTCTTGTGCAATAAAAATCTGTAGCACAACTTTCTTCAGAGGAGAGTCGGAAGCCGTCGGTCTCGTGTCGATTGTGGTATGTAAAAGAACCCTGGAAAGTATGCGCAAATACCTTTCCCGGTAAAATAGGTAGGCCCTTTCGCTGTTGCTCATAGAAATTATCGTGTGCCGAGATATTCAGTCTGTTAAGAAAGTGCATGTTAATAATAATAATATTTATCACCGTGTCTTACTATCCGTTCGGGTTATACGCTTTAAGTACTAATTACTTTAATGGATTAGGAATTGGGAAGGTTGAATTATAAGAAGTGAACCCGCATTTTCGTGGAGGGAGAGTGGAAAACCATTTAGGAAAAACCACCCCCAGTTCACTCGACCGAGATTCGAACCTCGATCTCCCCGTCCTCAGCAGTCGAGCTCAACACGACAAGCGCGTTAGCCAACTACGCCACCGAGGCGGGTAAAGTGCATGTTAAATACTCCAAATAATGAAAAAAAATTGATAACATTTTATTATGTTATTAGTTTTATAAAAAATATATATATATATATATATATATAAAATGACAGCTGCAGATCACATGATTTGATGTATGAAAACATGAAACTAGATCTAGTAGCTTTTCTAGCTCTCATATAAGGGCCATTCCTATGGAAAGGGCTATTACATATCATTCATAATATTTTATAGTTTTGCCAATTTTCATATGAAAGTTATTTGCTATGCAAACCTATAGGATGAGAGGGGAATGGAAAAAATATCCCTAGCAGGTATGTCCAAAGCATGGTACTTGCCTCAAGGTCATATTAGCGATTTAGTATGGAGTTGTTTTTTTGAGCTATATGCACAGTTTCTTGCCTACCCCATAAGGGAACGGTGTGATTATGTTTGTTTACATGTATGCACAATTATTATACCATTTAGTCTCTGTGAGGAAAAAGAATGGCATCTTTTTAACCACTCTTATTTATGAGCTTACAGTTAAATTATTTGTAAACAGATTTTACTCCGATGAATTAAAGGTGCATATTTTTTACTGCTTGTGGAAGGTTCAACCACACAATTGTTTAAAAAACTATAAACTACCTGCTTTGGTGGCCGTATTCGGACGCACTGAGGTTTGTTTTTCCTAAAATTGTTTTGCAATTTTCCCTCCACGCAAATGTAGGTGCTAACTTCATCTAAATTAAATCTTAATAGTCCTTAATACATTAATGTAATTAGTACATGGTCATACAACCTTAAGACGTGATGCTAAATAAAAACTCTACATTATTTCTTGAGATTGCACAATAGTTCCTCCAACAAAAATATAAGATTTTGAAAACAATTAAAATAGACACATCATATTTCATGTAGCTCTTTACAAATAGGTTTGCAGGATATTTCTTTTGCAAATATATCTAAAGTAACAGATTCAAACGAGATTTGTACAAAAGGATTCATATTTGAAAGTGAAAATGATTCACAGAAACAGGTGGCAAATATTTTAAACTCCTTGACTTAAAATTTTGAAATTGTTTATTTTAATATATTGCAAAAATATATATTTAATTGCAAAGTGCATTCTTGATACATAGTTAATGTGGAAAATTTTCACTCTTAAAACTTAATGTTTTGGTTTTTCAACAGTAAACCTTTCCGTATTCTATTGGATGTTTTGTGTGACAAATTCTTAAATTTTGAAAAACCATTTTACATTATTTGTTTTCATTACATATACAAAATTTTAAGGGTTAGATAATTTTAAGCTTCAGACACATTTGAAACAAAATTGTAATTTATGTAATTAATATTTTTATCCCTCAAATGTGACAAAAATTACTTTAAATAGTGTTTTAATAGCACATTTTATAAAGATAGTTAAACCACTTTTTTTTTCTTTTTTTTTTTAAACTACCCAATGATTTGCATGTCATTGAAAAAGAAGACAAATGTCATAGTTATTTTTATATTCAAAGGTAGAAAACTCGACCTTTTTAAATGGCGTATAAAACTTCTAAAATGAATTACATCAGTACTGTGTATAGCACACTTAAAAACAGTGGAAAAAATGTGTTATGTCATGTACTTAATGTACTGTATATAATAATGGGTTTATAATGTGTAAAAATAAGCAATGCCGTTTTCTTTAAAAGTCCTCCTGTAAATCTAATAAAATATTTTATATAAGACTAATGGCTGTTTGCAAGAACGTTAGTGAATGCTTAGTGGACCAATAGTGTGGTCCCAAGCACACTATCGGTCCACCATTTAACGTACGATGATTCAAGCAAACCCACCCTAGTATCCACTTAGTCAAGTTCTTGCATATGGCCCTAAATGTGTCATATTCTAGTAGCCATAATATTTATTATATCTTTTAAAGTTTTTTTTAACAATCCCGGTTTATATATAAGTTAAGGAATGTTTTAACAATATCTACGAAAACATTGACGTATCATATCCCTAAAATTTAACAACTATTGTTAGCTTATTCCTTTCAGATAATTATTTTTAAAAATTAGATAGGTATTTAACACATGTTGTTTATTAAAAAAAATCATCTTTATTTTTCAAAAGTTGATTTAGTATATACCATCTACATTTTTTTGTGTGTGGAAAATAAAATGAAAAACCTCCAAAAGCTTATTTTTGCTAGTTAAACCTAACAGTTATCATGTAAAGCACACAACTTACAAACACACAAAAACTATGCATAGAATTGATCCTTGTGTGTGGTGGATAATAAAACTACTTTCGAACTATCAATCAGGCTTTCGTATTTTTTTCTCAATAATTGTGGCATCCGTGTTTTCACTGTAAAATGCGACTTCTGTTCAGTGTAAATAATGTAGGATATACTTGTAATATATTTATGTATATTGATGTATTGTGTATATGCAGATCATGTTTTTGTGCGTATACATGTCCACATTTGTGTGTTTGCGGGAGCAAGTGTGAACAAAGAGTAGTGTGTGCAGCTGCCGATATTATAAAATAGCGCACAGAAAAGCTTCGACTAGTGTGTATATTCAACAGAAAAAATGTAAATAAATTTATGAAAATATCACTCAATTAGGTTCAAACCTTAACCTCGATAGTAAGAGTATAGTACTCTACCAGTGTTGCCAGCATAAAATAATCTGAACGATGTGTCACATTGTTTTATCAGTTAAAAATTACATATCCTACTTTTTTTATCTATAAAGGTTCACATATTATCCATCCTCACCCCACAGAATAAAAACACGGAGAAGTCAAAACAATATTTGATTGTCACCCCCCTTTTAAAGAAGGCGTAATGTATAAATGTTAATTACTGTAATTATTGAGAGCCAATACCGTTAACTTACTTTCGAAAAGTGAGTGTATGTGTGTGTGTATATATATATATATATATATATATATACATACTTTTCGAAAGTAAGTATCCTATCATATATATATATACTTTGTACACCCCTATCATATATATAATATATTTATATATATGATAGGGGTGTACAAAGTAAACTTTTTCAATTCGAAGTGAACTTGAATCACATTCTTTGAAAAATTCTCACAAGAAATCAAAGTTTTAATATTATTTTTTTCTGCTTGAAAAAATTATATTTTGTTTATTTATATAACTTTATGCACTTAAATTACTTGGAAAATGTTTTATTGTACAAATGTTTCTAATATTTGGTTTAATTCTGATAAGTAAACTTACAATTCAATTACTTAATATTTTTTCCACATAAATATTATTTTGTACTGTACATAACAGCTCGAAATGGCAATATTTAACCATTATTGTTGAATATTCATAATTGTTGAAGCGATATTTTTTTCGAAACCAAGTCGAAGATGATATTTGTTTTGCAGTCAAGTCAAAATTTTGAAGCTTCACACACCATTACTATGTATCATTTTATGGATTGCAACACCATCTATGAGAGAAAAAAAACACTTCATAATATTTATATTGCTTTACTCAGATTTCTTTTTTTACTATTTTTTTCTGTCTACTGAAAAGTTGATCTTTTTTTTTGGCATTGCGAGGTTTCAGAAGTAATCTTAAGAATTTGATTACACTAAAACAATGTAAGCTTAAGTTTTGATAATTGTCAGGAGACTAGTCAAACTATAAATCTGTGATTGTTTACCAATTGTTTTGAAATTTTTTGTAAGTGAAGAGTGAGTAACTAAATTCCTCTGGATTGGGCAAGTTTACATTCACCATTTTGTAAATAAATTAACAAAATGTATTTGTCCCTTCAAAAAGTTATTTTGCTTGTCCCTAGTGAAAGCAAAATATTAAAAGAAAATATATGATGGAAAAAAAAATTAACCTTAAAATGACAATTTACATTTTTTAAATAATATCGATGTAACAACGGACAATAATTTCAACTTAATAGAGGTCCACGAAAAAAAATTAAAAAAGTATTTGTCTGTATTAAAAACATTAGATAAATAATGAAAAACTTAGAATTATTAAACATTTTTTAGTAATTATAATTTTTGTAGTGCATTATATGAAATTGTGTACTTTTTTTATGACAAAAATATTTCTGAAGAACATCATAAAGACTGTGCATTAAATTTTGATATTCAGTAGAGACCATATTTGTTTTTCTGTATTCTTATCAGTAGTGACCAAATATTTTGTTTTGGTTTATATATTAGATTTTTCTTTTTAATAATGAAGTAATACAGTGAAATCACTTAGTAGTGGACACCTTCCGGAGTCAAAAGACTGTCCAATGGTAAGAAGTGTCCACTATTTGGAAAATAAACATATGTATTTTTATTTTTTTTAATAAAAATGAATGAACACAGTATAATATATATAAACCTAAATACTGTAGTTATTCACAACAACAATCTAATTTGTGAGGAATGCCATGGCCTCCACCGTGGTTCGGATCCCACGTTAAACTGTAGGTCCTCCATTTCATCTCACAATCACCCTACCATTAGACATTAGCGTAAATGCGTATAACCCGAACAGGTAGTAAGACGCGGTGCTAATAATAATAATAACAATCTAATTACTGTAATAACAATCTAATTACTGTATTGTGTAGTATTGTATGCTTGATAATTATGACAAGTGAATAAATAATGTACGTAGCTTCCAGTTCCATAATACACAGTACAATACTCAAAATTAAATTAAATGTGTGTAAGGGCACAAACTAAACTGACGGCACCATCAAAAGTCTCCAAAGAGGAGGGATATATGACCTTGAAGTACTGTGATCATTACTATTTAGGCTATTTTATAAACTTCCTCTAGAGGGGTAAGGCAAGATTGCTCACACTTCAGGCGAGACAATGGTATTCCTACAGTAAAATACTGTAGATAGACTGTCCTCTTGTTTAAAGATTTGTGTGTGCTACCGTCCAAACACGATCCCAGGACAAACTAGATTGGACTAGAGCGAATTGACACATCTTTTAAGAGCCTCGAGATGTACAATATCATCCTAGTCTAAATTCATTAGACCTGAAATTTTGGCTTAGCTCAAAGGATCAATTAAAATTAGTATAACCTACAATTTTATTAGGCCCAACCAAGGTTAGTTTAGGTTATATTAGCTGACATTTGCGCACGTACTGTGAATTATGAAACCTGTCCGAGGTTGGTTTATCCTACGAGCAGCAGGATGTATCAATTTGGCCCAATCTGATCCAGTTTGTCCAGGAAATAGGGTCTGGACGGGAACATATGCATAATTATGCATCTCGAGCATTTGAGAAAGTCCGTTATTGGGAAGTTTATTATTATTATTACTATCACCGCGTCTTACTACCCGTTCGGGTTATACGCACTTACGCTAATGTGTAATGGTAGGGTGATTGTGAGATGAAATGGAGGACCTACAGTTTAACGTGGAATCCGAACCACGGCGGAGGCCTGGCATTCCCCCCATTCACAAGATGTCTTGTCAGAGGTGAAGGAAGGGTTTGGTAATCAGATAAATCTTTGCCGGGACCGAGGATTGAACCCCGGCCACCAGCATAGAAGTCTGACACCTTACCCCTATACCGCCAGGTCACCTATTGGGAAGTTGTTTCACTATAAAATCCAATGTTATTTTGCCAGGGGAATTTAAACTGTCAGTTATAAAGAATAATCTTCTATTCAAAGGCGTCCATTAAGGGAGATTACACTGTATTAAGTTTCTCTTATTACTAAAGATATTATATCAGGTTTTTTCTTTTTTGGTAAAGACTCTATGGCCTATATCACAACTAGGGATGCCCCGGCATCTCTTAGCATTTATGGGGTTTGACACCCTGACATCACTCCCATGTTTTCTCAAGGCAGTGCTGCCACTAGTGTAGTGTCTCATCACCCATACTGGCAGCTATGCCAGATGTGTGACGCATCATTGATTTCTTTGTTTTGTAACCAGCATCTCTGTGTGATATAGGCCTAAAAGAGGTGTTTATTT
Source organism: Timema shepardi (assembly GCA_902151425.1). Taxonomy (NCBI): domain Eukaryota; kingdom Metazoa; phylum Arthropoda; class Insecta; order Phasmatodea; family Timematidae; genus Timema; species Timema shepardi. The sequence goes on along the minus strand of CABFVX010004500.1, from coordinate 10,927 downwards.
CTAGTTAAAAACATTTATGTTTTTCATTTAGTAAAGATTAGTGACAAACTTTTTTTTTATTCAGTATCTATATTACAAAAATTATTAATTACATCATTATATACTATACCGATAGTTCCTTCATGAATACTTTTGTCAACATACACTCGATAAATTTTATCCTGCACCATAATTTAAACCGAATCTCTTTTTAAATTAATAATCGGTAATTATTAAGTGCCAGTACCATGTGCACTAGTTTATATGGTTCAATGTGTTGTAGCAAATTAATTGTACAGCTTTATATGACTTTTTTTTTAAAAGATATTCACAGTGTGGCCTTATTTTCCACGAGAAAATGGTTTAGTATATATACATAACGCATTGAGTTCTGGTCCAAAGCACAATGTTTTAAATGTCTTAATAGATATTGCGCATGGTCAAGATAAAACACACTTTTAAATAAAAAATATGTAAAATGAACGTATATATATTTGTTAAAAAAATGTTTAAGACTATTGTTAGTAAAAAAACTTATGCATTTAGAGGTTCTTCGAAAGATTTTAAGGTAAATAAAATATAATAAAACATTGTTTTTTTAACTATGTTAGAAAAAATTTAGCCGTGGTTGTTTTTTACCTTTTGAATGAATAAATTGAAGTGCTTCAAATTAAAACTATCTATGAATAAAAACATTTGTATAAAAATTAATGTCAACAAGAATAAAAGGTATGTGTCTATACTGTTTAGAAAGTTTGTTTTTTATAAGGAGTATATAATTTACCTGTCAGTGAAATTCTTTGAACAAAATAAAATAATCTTTACATGAAAAAAAGATATAAATAACTTTGTCAAACAAGTTTTAAATATAAAATATCTAGTTACACTTTCATTATTTTATAGCAGAATAAAAATGTATTTATAAAAAGATTATACATTTTATGGAAAAAAGAGGAAGATTAGTATTTTATTACACAGTAAAAGTATAATCAAAAGTTACTTCTAGAAATGTTATTTCACAGATAATTAAATAAAGTAATTATTACAGATCTAAATAAAAACATTTTTGATAAATATGTTTGTGCCATTGTTATCGGCTTAAAACAGCATCTGTATGAATTAAAATCAGGGTTGCCAAAAATAAAAAGTGTTTCCACAAAAATCCACTGTTTATACCAGGTTTTCCACAAAATGTTCTCATTTTCCCAGATAACTTATAAGTATATAGGAAGGAACTTTAATAACATTTCAAAACGTTATTTAGCTGGTGTTTAGAACAGGGTGCAAGATAAATGAGTAAATACACGCAGCCATTTTCTTCCCTTTTTTTAAAAATCAAATATGAGGTTTTTAAAGGACACATTTCGAACCAATTGATTATATCAGTACCCAACTTACAAACTAAATTAAATAAAGAACAAACGCAACATCCAGCCCCGGATAATTGTGGGTGGTAGTGTAGGAGATGCAACCACCTTGGTGGGGTAGTAAGCTGAAGTGCTAGTTTCCTGTTAGGCTAGAATATCGAGTATGGGGAGATCAAGGTTTGAATCTCATTCGGGTGAACTGCGGTTTTTCCTAAATAGTTTTCCACTCTCCCTCCACATAAATGCAGGTTCACTTCCTTGATATTTAACCTTCCCAAATGGGAAGCAAGATGCTGTGATTATTATTATTATTATTATTATTATTATTATTATTACAATAGGAGACGCAAGAAAGGGTCAGTGTTTTTGCAGTTTTTATGGCATGGCCAAAATAAATAAAGATGTCTCTCCAGTAGAAACATGGTTTAATTTTCTTCGCATGGTGCTACCAACAGTTGGCATCAGAAGAGAACACTTTCTAAATGAAGAGGAAAAAGTCGTCATTAAATTCTAAGACACCCTTGACAGATAGATATTCGAACAACTGTTGATTTCAAGGTGTGAAGATAATTATAATTAAAACTCTTTCTATTTTTCCACAGGAGCATTATTTAATTTATTTTGACCAAAAAAAATAGTTTTGCTATAAAAATTGCGCCAACACGTTCCCCCCACACCCTCACCTTAATTCATTACTGCGAAAGAAAGAAACCCACATTTTCCCGGGAATCGAACCTGGGGACTCTTTTCTCATTAGAGAGAGACACTACCAGCTGAGCTAAGCTGCGGGAACAGTCGTTAATTAGCCAACTCAATGTTTCAAGAGAGGTGGGAAAGGGGATAAAATGTGTGTTGAAATCAGTATGCTTAATACTTCAGTACACTTTTTTCTACTGTTTAAATATATTTATAGGTTGCAGAATGTCCCAAATTCACAGATATTTCATTATTATTTTAAGTTATTTTGTAAAATTCCCTACATTTTCCAACCCCCCCTCGATGATTTTTCAGAAGAGTGGCAACCCTGTAAAATAGACTTTCAGATAGGAAACATTGATACATCTCTATAAAAACCGAGAACACACCTTTTTTTTTGTTTTTGTGTCATGGAAATTACTGCCATATTTACAACAACTTAAAATATGAGTTTCACAATAGCAATTTTTTTTAAACTTGGGCTATAAAATGTGCTTGAACGAATTCATTAAAATATTTGTTTAGCTTTAAAGGTAAGGCCTAGAAACTGCTTGTACTACTAAAAAAAAATGTGAAAAATGGCGGCCATAGGCATAAAAAAAACAATGAAACACGAGAGCATATCAAAAACTAAATATTTTGGAGATAAAAATTGTTAGTAAATATTTAATTCACTAATGTATGTTGGTATTACTGAACAAATTATAGGTTTGTATGTTGTTTGGAGTAGATTGTACAACAACAAAAAAACTAAAGAAATGTTATTGTAAAAATTAAATACAAATGAAATAAATTAATGTACATTGAATACAATTTTTGTGTATAGTTGTTTTTAATTTATGTTTTTTGTTAGGATTAATTTTTATTTAAGTCAATCATTGATAAAACGTGTCATGGACAATATGTAAATATATATATATATATAGTTATGTGTTCGTGTAGTCAACAAATTTTAACTGCGCATGTATAAAAATAAATGGTACGGAACTTGGCACGGACTTTCTCGCTCTATTGTTTGAGAATGGAGATATTTACTCAAAACTCGTAATATATGTGAAACGAAATCATATACACTAGCAAACCCAAGCATAAATTGCACTAAACTTATGTAAAACTTTTTTTTTTAATCCCGGTTTTAAATTTTATAATTTTGTTTTAATTAAGAATTAAGAATTAATAAAGAATTAATGTCCTCATTTGTATGTTTGGACCAATAAAAAAATATCAATGTTGGGTCCACAAAAGTCAACACTTCGTTTTAAAATTTCAACTTCCGGTTAACATTTTTGACATTTTATTAGGTGTTGCAAATCTTCATGCCATCGCATTTCTATTAAATTCCTTATTTATAAATTTTGACCTATAAAAAATGTAAATATTGAGTCTAAAATGGATATAGATCATTGTTGCACAAACATTTCTCATAGGAGGTTTAAGGAAAAACAACATAAACTTTTAAAAACTTCCTTATATTTAATTACTCTATGGCATTGGAGAATTATTGCGTTAAAACTTTAGTACAGTATATCTACAACTAAAGCTCACAAAATTGTATCAATATATTTGCCGAAATCTCAAAAACTGTTGGATTTATAAAAATATATTTCATATAAAAGTTTTTTATTTTTAATAGTACTACAATTTTGCAATGAGTTATTTAGTATCTCAAATAGTTGTGGAGATACAGAATTCTCTACTTCTGTAAAGTACCCTAAAATTCATTTTCATGGTAAAATAAAAATAGCCAGTTTATTGATAGTCTTAATCAACACCTAGATACAGAGTCTAATCAAAATTGTTAAGAGTTGATTTTGAGAAAATCGATTTTTTATCTTTTCGACCTTTCTTAAACTAATTTTAATAGAGTTTGAGGGGTTTTGAGACGTCGACAACCATACACATTTCAGGTTAAATTTTCTTTTACGGTCGCAATACTTTTACCTTGTGTGTTCGAAAAGTTACATATATATTTATGTATAGCTTGAAAGTTATTGGTTTTATAAAGATATGCTTCTTATAAAATATTTGTATTATAGAGAGACCTACATATTTGTAATGATAAGTAATTTCATATCTCAAATAGTTTACGAGATATTATAAAAAGAAAGACAATTTACGCATCAGACCGGAGCCCTTAAAGTCATTTTGCCAAAATATTTAGAGAAGCCATTTTGCTTGTAATATTTATAAATGTTTAGAAATGAAATATAATCAAAATTATTAGAGCTGATTTTGAGAAAATTGACTTTTTCTCTTTTTGCCCTTCAGTTAACTACCCTTAATTTCAGGGTTAGATATCCAATTCCAAAAACCCTTCGGGGCAACCCTATGAAAACCCCAGATACCAAGTTTTAGCCTGATCGATATAATAGTTTAAGCTCTAGTTGGAGGTACAGACAAACGGAAAGTCAAAAACTACTTTTTTGGATTCGAGGGGGGTCATGAAACGTCAAAATTCATTAAAATCTTGAGTTCAATTTTTTTAAAGATCATAATATTTTCTCTACTTGTAAGATAGCGAGATAGTAAAGAAAAATCATGCATAGTTCATAATCCGCTTCAAAATTGAACTATACTGATATTAGCTGTAGCACTCCGAGCGTGTGTGTAAGCCTTTTTCAACCCGTGCACCACGATGGGATTTTGAAGGAGGGGGGGGGG
>CABFVX010004499.1:32408-57864 GCA_902151425.1 Timema shepardi | reverse complement strand
CCAACTGTTTGTGCTATGAGCACATATACAAAATGACACTACTGGATAGGGATGAAAAGATATAATTTGAGACGAAACACAAACACATTTGCATAAAAAGAAAACTATTAAGCAAAAACCACCCTCACTAGTACATCTGCCCTGTTTTCAAAACCCCCAACCTGCTCTTCACCGGCTAAGTTAGACAAAACGAGCTTGACGTTTAGTTCGCGTGTGCACTGATGCGAGTCACAAGTGCTATTGACAATTTAATTAATTTGACATAGAGAGAGAGAGAGAATAAATTCAGAGTAAATGCACACGCATTCGCTGCGATGATTAAATAACACGTATGTAAAACACTTTCAGTTGTCCCTGCCGGAATTCGAGCCCCTATCTTCCCGTAAATGTTTTACCATAACCAACGTGAATCTAACTCCTTAGACCACTTTGCCACAGGTCCATGTATTCCTCACAAACGCAACTGTTTCTCAGTGGTTAAGGAAACCGTATAAGTTCTAAGGAATCCTTGGTTCAGATCCTGTCAGTAAAAAAAATACAACTAAAATTGTAACAATATAATTTAAAATTCAAATATTCACATTCTCATAAAAGAACCAAATTAAAAGGAAATTTAAATGTCCTATTTTTCACCAAGATATTGTATCAGTGTATCTCGACAATAGATTAACAGTAATTGTTGAACTAGATTATTTCGTATATCGTGTAAAACTGACCAGGATAATCAATATATCTTTAAAATATGCAAAGATATTATTGTTAAACAAGCCTGTAGTAAATAAAAAAAGTCGACCCTGCCAGGATTCGAACCTGGAATCTTCTGATCCGTAGTCAGACGCGTTATCCGTTGCGCCACAGGGCCGGTGACGAGGAGGGTAGTTTTCAATATATTATGATATAGAGAAATAATCGATTATAGTTATAATTAAAAGTTGATAAAGAAATTACACATACAAATTAAATACACTATTTATCACAATAAATTGTGAAATATTATAACACATCATATTTTCAAGAGCTGAATTCTTTAAACTATCGCAAAAGTCAATAGAGATGAAGGAATAAGATTTTTGTTTTCAATCATACACTTTAGATGTAGTAACGAGGAACAACTTGTACTATTTAACTAGTACGACACTATATCTAAGCCAGTAACGCGTTTGACCGGGGCCTACGGTTTGACCAATGAGCAAACGGTCGATTTCATGCATGGCCAAAAAAAGTATCATTTTGTCTTTGTTCTTTCACAGAGACTTCTCTGTGACTAGGTGCGTTCTGTTGTTGAATTCAGTTAGTTTGTAAGTCTTATGTCGATAAAATCAGTCGGCTCAGAAAGTGTACGTAACATACTATAGATAAATAAAAGAAACCATTTAACCTGGTGGGTATTTCATCAACTAACAAGTGCAATTTTCAATATACTTACCACTCATTAATTATTATAATTTTAGGGCAAACTCAACAACCAGATCCCAGATCATTAATTTAACACTTAACTGGATCTATGAACGTTATTATGAATATGTTTTAGTAAAATAGTGTTAACATTCAGGTACTATATATATGTTAGAAAAATATATATAGGCTATATATTCTTTTTTCTATTCTTGTTTCCTCTTATGTTCTTAATCTTTCTAAAGATTCGGATTCGAGATTTGGGATTCGTATATAAATTAAAAATTCGAATTCTAGATTTGGATTCGTAAAATAGTAGATCCGATCTAACTTTAAAATGAAACGCAAACAAAACAGATGTTGAATTGAAATAAAATACTAATACTCCCGTCTCAAAAGAAATTATCTAATACCTGCAATATTTTACTAAAAAAATAAATTCTGACATGAAATATTACTACGTCACTTTATAAACAATTGGCTGAAGTGGCCGGGAGATTTTTTTTAATGACTATACGTGGAACATAAGTGTATAATTAGTACCTTTAGGCTCTGCGTTGTTCTGGGCAGCTCGACCCGGTTTTTAATTAATTTAAAAATAATTTAATCAAAATTTTCAAATTCTGTCTTCTAGATGCACATGTTTGTGCACAGGGGCTACTAATGTTTAAATTTCAGATAGATATCGCACAATGTTCATGTCAGACAGACAAACTCTTCACTTTATTAATATAGATACATAATTTTAGTAATGTGCTTTGACAGGTTTTAGAATCAGTTTAAAATTAATTTGCAATCAAATTAAATGGGAAAATATAGCTCATCCGGTGAGCTGCTCCCATATCTAATGTGATTCGAGCAAGATTTTTAATTTTTTTTTTTTTTTGTAGCACGTGATATTATCCTTCCGCGATATCCGTAGGGGGCAGGGATAATGAAGGTAAAATTTAAGTGGAAGTGTACCCACATTTGCATAAAAAAGGTAGAGTGAAAAAAATTATCTTTTATTCTTCAGTACACTAGACCGGTATTCAAACCCGGATCTCTTTGAAAATTACGTTGCCTAGAGCTTTAGTGTTAAACCCTTTACAGGACCGTGAGTGTAGCTTGCGAGTTTTGGGAACGGTTCCGGTGGACGAAGAAGATGAAGGCGCGCATTTTTATTTGATAACCTCTGACTGTGTGAGCTTGAATGTTTGATACCAGCTGACAGATCAGCGTCTGGCACGTTAGTTAAGGTGGTTAGAGTGTCTCCCCGCTGAGATCAGGGTCCCATGTTCGGTTCCCGGCATTGTTGAAAAAAATATATTAATTTGTTAATATGGGGTTTCCCCTTTCACAGTGATGAATTGATGGTCGGAGTGCTGGTGGAGGTTGTGTGTGTTCTAAATTCAAATTAGTTTATAAAGTCATGGGCTCATATAATTTGTCGGCTCAGAAAGTAGGCCTACAAGTTAAATTAAAAAAAAAAAAAATCCATGCTGATTTCCCGTACTCTTTCCAGACCAGTGAGGGTGCTTTTACTACTAGCTACAATAACTCTACTCCTTGGATTAGATTCTCAATAATTCTTGTGTCAAAAGTAAAATTTATAAACAAATATTTAAGCAAATCCATAAATAGCCGACCCACTTTGGTGACCACATGGTCTAAGGCGTCACTCTTGCATGGAGGTTTAATCCCGGTTGGGTGTACTGAGGCTGGTATTTCCCTAAACGGCTTCCCACTGTCCTTACATGCAAGTGCGGGTGCACTTCCTTTAAATGTAACCTTACTAATCTCTAACACATCAATGTAATTAGTACAGATGCGTTTAGTCCAAACGGGTAGTAAGACGTGGTGCTAAAAAATATTAGAATTAATCACATCGGTGAACACGTGCATTATATGTTAGGCTCATATAGTCTAATTTGCTGGTGATGGGGAGCTCGAGGTTCGAATCTCAGCTGGATGTATTAAGGGTGATTTTTTTTACTAAGTAGTTTCCCATTCTCCATCCAATCAGGTGCTGGTAGATTTGTCTTAAATTCTTCCTTCCTCATGTAAAGTTAAATGCATGTAAGTCTTAACCCGGTCGGGTAGTAAGATATGGAGTTTAAAAAAAAGGGGGGGCTTTCAAAAGAGACCCGAATAGACGTTAATTATTTGTATACATTAAAATAAAACCAATCGGTTTTAATTGACAAGTGTTTTTATGGACCAAATGGAGTTTGTAGTCTGATTCAGCCACTTGTATTCGCATCAAAATCTATTTGAGACAAAAAAATATTTACTACGTCCCCGCATGAGATGAAGTCTTTTCTAAAAACAAAATAATTGTCGACACTAACATTTTATAGCATCATATTTTATTTTTTTATTTTGTTGTTGCTACTGCTTCGTCGAGATTGAACGTAAAGATAACCCGTCTCAAACTTCTTTCGAAGACAACCTAAAACTGTAAATTTGAGACTGTTTATATCTTGTTTGACGGCTGAGCATGAAATTTTGTGTATAGTTTTTTGTTTTTACCACCGACACTAAATTTCACACCAACAATGTTTACACTAGCGTTGTTAGGAAAGCGGTTATCACCTGTGTCAATGGAACTTTATTTTTCCGGGACGAGGGTTGAGGTAGGGTGGGGAGGGGGGGGAGGTGAACTTTTTAGGGCTCTAGTCACTCATTCCAAATAAAGATGGATCAAGTGGGCTTACTCACTCGGCAAATGTTTAAAAATTTGAATCCCTTAAAAGCTATTTGGGGTGGTCCTCATCTATCAATATTTTGATAATTAATCTTCTCTACTTCTCTACAAGCTATTTAAGAGTTTAAAAACAAATTAAACTCCTCTACAAAATATCTGGAGTCACCCATCTCTGAAAAATATTTGAAAATGGTGTGTTCTTCTTAGAAGCTATTTGGAGTTGACGCAATGCCATTTTTTAGTTTTAAAATCGAGAATATTAAGGGGGGGGGGGTGAGATAAATCCAAATGGGGGGGGGATCCATTTATTCCGGGGTAGGGGACACATTTTTCCAAGGAGGGGTGGATTCTAAGGGAAGGGGGCTAATTCTTTCAAGCAGGGTTGACCCCCACCCACTACCCCACTTCCACCGCCATTGGATAGTAGGGCCTACACCAGACTCTTGGCTCGATTCCATTTAACTAAATCACGAAAATTACTTTTCTTCATTGTGCTATTTTTTTTAAAATCATTTATCAATGCGAATGATGGAGCAGCTACTTAAAACTCACCCTTCTCGTGTTTGTTTAGGTTACATAGTTTAAATCACTGATCGTTGGTACTACCGAATGGTCTAAGGCGTTACTCTCGTGTATTAGACTGGCCTGTTGAAGATGGGGAGATCGGGGTTCGAATCCTGATAGGGTCTTCTGAGGATGTTTTTTTCTAAATGGTTTCCCACTTTCCTCTCATGCAAATATGGGTAGATTACCTTTAAAAGGCTTCCTTTCTCATCCCTAGACCAATGCTGTAGAGTAATTTACCATATACTATTATAACCTGAACACGTAGTAAGACGTGGTGATAAAGTAACTAATAACTTCGGTACACAAATTAATTTAAACACGAGGACAGTAAAGATATATTTCAACAATGTAAGGCGATTGGCCCTTTTCATTTGGCGTGGAGATGGGAACAAACGGTTATCTTCAAGAACTGTTTTTTGTTTTGACATTTTTTTTCTTTCGGAAACTGTTTTGTTCAATAATAGAAGCATGTTGATTAAGTTATACTTTTTATATACACACCTCCTCTATCATTTTAGCGGTGATCAAATATCGATAAAATCGACATTTTTAACAGAAAACTGCCGGCATCATAACAAAAAATAAGAAAATGTAACAATTAATAAACATCGATACACTCTCTTAGAAGGGGTGTTGAAAATATTAACATACAAATTGCACCCGTTCTCAAGAAAACTGGTATTTCCAAACGTAGGACTTTTCCTCGAGACCTGTTCGGTAGCTACGGTTTCCATGACCCGTCTGTTCTTGTTGGCGCGGAAGGATACTTTGGTCGATTTTGAAGCCACGACACGCCTTTCACCCTCCCGCCCACTATCCCACTAAATAGGTTTTTAGACTTGCACTCGACAGGGCCAAGGGCCTTAATTCATATGTAAATAATAATAATAATAATTAGTTAATTTCTCTACAAATTAAATCAAGAAGACACGTTGTAAGACTTTGACAAGATTATAACTCTTTAATAATATGAGTATACTAACTGTAAAATGCTTCCTTCCTCATCCCTACCTCATTAGAGTAATTATCATATAATGTGTATAAGCTAAACAGATATAGTAAGACGCGGTGATAATAATAATAATAATAATAATAATAATAATAATAATGATGATAATAGCAGGTTTGGCACCAGAACGTATGTCTGAGATAAATTATATAAACACCTATAAAAAAAGCCACCCAAACAATAATGATATAACTGACACCACTTTAAAAGAGGAAAATCACATGTTCGCCAGGAATACATTTTTCAACCATGCTGAGAACCGAACCAGGGAATATTTTGCACCTAAACTTGAGTCACTGTTCCTTCGTTTAGCACCCTACGCATGCGCATGATATTTGTATTCTCATATATTTACAATCCTTATATATTTATCATAACTTCCTCCGATATCTGACCACAGCTTCCGGTATATTTGATCGTTGTTTTATTTATCACAGCTGAGCTGCGTGTTCCTGATCGTCACGGTGACCCCCTTCCTCGTCCAGGCCCAATACAACCAGGGCCAATACGACCAGGGTCAATACAACCCGAACCAGTACAACCAGGGTCAGTACAACCCTGGTCAGTACCAGGGCCAACCCTCGGGACAGTACTCTGGAGGCGCACCCCCTCAGGCCGCCGATCAGCCCATCACGGCCACCAACTACAGGACGGAAGACGGACAGCAGAGGTCAGAGAGCGTGGATGGTCAAGGTAACGTGCGCGGACAGTACAGCTACGTGGACCCGGCCGGTAAGACCATCACTGTCAAGTACACCGCGGGGAAGGACGGTTTCCAAGTGGAGGGTGACCACCTCCCCAAGTCCCCCTACAGCAGCCCCAGTATAATCCTCAGCCACAGTACAACCCGCAGCAACAATACCAGCAGCCTCAGCAGCAGTACAACCCCCAGCCCCAGTACAACTCTCAGCCACAGTACAACCCCCAGCCCCAATACAACTCGCAGCCACAGTACAACCCACAGCAAGGATTCCAACAACAGCCCCAGCACAGATTTGGAGCTCCTCCTCAAGGAGGAGGGGGTGGACTGGCAGTCAACCAAAGTCCTGATGGAGGTTTCAATTATCAATTCAACTACCAATAGTTCCTTTTCTCGCCGTTGTACAGCGTTATCGTCAAGTCTTCACGTCTAATTTATCTGCCAATATAATGTGATATTTAAAATCTAGGCTATTTCAGTCTATTTATTTCAAGACCGACTATGAATTTCTTTTAAATTTTTAAATTGGGGAAAGAGATACAATTAAATTATTCCAAACCAGAATGCTATATCTATTTTAAGACCTATTGTGACTTTGAACTTTTTTTCTAAGATGTGGTGTGATATTTTCAAACTTTTCCAAGTTTCCGGTGCTATTTTCATTCCTAGTTAACGAAGACTTTATTTTTCTAATCGCCTAGTGCAATATTTTAAAACTCTTTCAATTAATGGTGTACTATTTATTTCCAAAACACATGTGATTTTTTTTTTAAAATGGCTATATTGTATTTCTTAAGGTTTTGGGTTCCTTTAAAATGTTGTTAATTGTTTCTAATTTAATTAGGCCTACATAGTGATTAAAACGAACACTATTTATCTAGTCCTGATTATCTGCTACTGTATATATTTTCATTCTAACATAATCAAAAGTAAGGTGTTTTTTTTAAAGGGACGTCTGTACTTTTTTCTTCTTAAACACCCGTAATATTACATCCTTAAAGCACTTTTTTCCTTTCCTATCAAAAAATTAGGTGTTTCTTTCTTCTTAAGAAAATATTTTCTTAATAATCGTATGTATTTTATTTCTTTTTAGCTTATTCTTGCTTTATTTATAATATTTTTACTTTTATCTTTTCTATCAATTTAAATATCTTAGCTTACAGTTAATGAGTTGCTTTTTTTCCTCTTTCTTCGGTTTACTATAACGTGTATGTAACATAACTTTGATATGAGGCCGATATGTTATGTAATGTTTCTCTACGCAGAAAAAACACAAAAAACAGATATTTTACGAAGACAAATTCTTACCATTTAAATATTATTTTAAGATTATTTTTTTACTTGAACTGTTAAATTAACCTATATTGCACTAACTTTATTTTATAAACTAATATTTACTCTGAACAAATTCTTTTAAAGTTTTTTTTATATAAACTTTATTATCCTGTCTACTGTGTAGCCTGAATCTTAAAAGAAACTCAATATTTTTAAAAAACAATTTCAGAGTGTATGGATAGCTTAGCTAAGTTATGTAAAAAAGAAAGTGATGGATGAATCTTCATCGATGTGTCTCAAATAATCCTTTTTTTTTAAAAGAGAGACTACAGTTTTATATAATTGTTTGCAACTTAATGTAGAATTTACTGTAACTTGACAGAATAAAAAAATCGTACGGAATCACAAATTTACCGGAGATTTATATACTTGTATACATTAATTTTCTCTGAGTTAATTTTGTCTGCAAAATATTATAATCTACAATATTAGTGGTGGTATAAACGTATATAGTATTTTTTAATGACATTTAATTTTTAGCAAATTTAGATTTTAAACGAAATTATTTCTTGTAAAATGTATGCAAATATTTATATAAATCTTATTTAATATAAAACATGTATAAAATGTTGTTTTTAAACTATAGTCCATAGCATAGGCAATTTTTCATTTTAGTTTGTGGGACCTAGAAAATAAAGTATTGAATCAATGGTAAATCTGTTAGTTTTTCTATAAAAATCCTACTATAGAATTTATCTACAACATGTGCTTCTTGTGAATAAAGGTTTATCTTTAATAATTTAAATAACATATTTTTTCTCATTTTATATAATTAATTATGATATATACTACAATCACATTTTCATAGAACCTGATAACACAATGATGAAATAAGTATACAAAAATTTTAAACTCCTGTTTGACTTAACCATTTGATTCAGGAGGTAGGGTGTTCGAATAATGGCAGAGACCGTTTAGGGATAGTTTTTAGACAAATGGATTCAGATTAATGCTGACACATTTATTCCGAAATTATATTTTACATACATTTTCATTTAGATTAATTCGTTAACAACCTTAACTTACAATTTTAAACAAAAATACAATAAAAATATATTCTAAAATATTTATTAACAAATTTATAAAACGTTTATTGTATATTATTATTATTATTATTACTCGTGAACCTCTATAGTGTACTAGATATAACTGATAGGTTTAACATCAGAAAATATTGAGAGGGGGATGAATTTGTATTTGTTTCAACAACCACCCCTTGTGTGCGATTAGAATGACCGTATTTGGTTTATAAACTGCACGTTAAATAACCCTAATAAAGGCAATAAAAATACAAAGTCAGTGAATGGGCCATACTACTTGTACAGAGCTATTCTATTATTCAAACTAACTGTCCGGGATGAGAAAGTATAGCTCAAAGGAAATGTACCCGAATTTGCCAAGGGGGAGAGGGGATGAACCCCGCTAGGGGAGGGGTAATCTCAATAAACTCGACCGTCATTCTACTTTTCTGTTCCCGGCAAACCAGACAATTTAATAGTGTTTTTTTCTTCTTCAGCTTCGATAGGCATTTGAGGTAGACATAAAAAAAAGGGTTCCATTATCACACAAATTTACCAAATTAATTCAATTTAATCACCGGAGCTTTCATCACAATTGAGACCTAAGATTTTAGCGCTACTCTCGCAGTAGACTAGACTGCAGATGACGGGAAGATCGAATCTCGGTCGGGTGTACTGAAGCTAGTTTTATAAAATTGTTTCCCTCTCTCTCTCTCTCCACGTAAATTCTGGTACACTTCGTATAAATGTAAGCTTCCTAATCCCTAGAACCTATTAGCGTAATTAGTACATAAGTGTATAAACCAAACAGGTAGTAGGACACGGTGCTAAAAAAAAAGAGAGAGAACCTTTTAAAACCACATAAACAAACATTCAAAGAGACCAACATTAAAATTAGATCACTATGTTTATCTTGCAATCACTGAAATAGACAATTGTGGAACACTTTGCTTGACTTATGAATACATGAATTTACTGTACACTTAGTAGCACTCAAGTTCCTTCTATTAAAATAAAAAACTTTGCATCCTCCATAGGTATAAATTGGTTTCCAGCATAATTAGGAGAGCTGTTGGAGATCCTGACTGTGACTCAAATGATCCCATTTCAATTCCAAAACTTACAATAATAATATTTTGCCCCGCGTCTTACTACCCGTTCGGGTTATACGCTTTAAGTACTAATTACTCTAATGGATTAGGAATTGAAAAGGTTGAGTTAGAGGAAGTGAACCCGCATTTGCGTTGGAGGGAGAGTGGAAAACCATTTAGGAAAAACCACCCCCAGTTCACCCGACCAAGATTCGAACCTCGATCTCCCCGTCCTCAGCAATAGAGCTCAACACGACAAGCGCGTTTGCCAACTACGTCACCGAGGCGGGTCAAAACTTACAAACCCAATAATTTGGGTGCGGCTGTTTCATAATATGTTTTATCATCTTATTTCCAAGTGAATGCCAGTTTAGTTTTCTACAAATCAGAATAAATTAATTTCCTTGGTTTAACTAATTTAAATCACCGACAATTATTTACAGGCAGTAAAGCGGATTAATTTATTTTTAAGTGAAAATGTTAAACACGCTTGAATATCAATCTAGACGTTAAGGTTCTAATCCCGGTTATGTATATCATACTGGGTGATCTGGTGGTCTAGGGGTAAGGTGTTGGACTTCTTTGCTGGGGTCCAGGGTTCAATCCTCGGTCCCGGCAGAGATTTATCTGATTGCCAAACCCTTTCTTCACCTTTGACAAGACGTGTATTAATCTCAACTTGTGACTGTGACCTCCACCGTGGTTCGGATCTCACGTTAAACTGTAGGTCCTCCATTTAATCTCACAATCACCCTACCATTACACGTTAGCGTAAGTGCGTGTAACCCGAACGGGTAGTAAGACACGGTGCTAATAATAGTAATAATAAATATATCATAGTTGTAATTCAAATCCCCAAAAATACACCTCAGACTATTTCAAGAGGAGTGTACTCAACTCTCACTAAGTCGACCTCGGTGGTTTTGGGGTAAAGTGTTCGCCTCAGGATCAAATGTTCCTGGGTTCAAACCCAATCGAGGTCGACTGATTTGGCTTGACCAATACACAACAGTAGCACAACTTCCTTCGGATGGGATGTAAAACCTTTCAGCCCTATTCCGATTGGGGCATGTAAAAGGTATGTGAAAATAAATTTCCCGAAAAAATATTTGCAGGCCCTTTCGCACTCACTCATAGAAATTCAATGTGTTGATATAATCGATCTGTTCAGAAACTGATAGTTATATAACTCAAATAAATAAATAAAATATAAAAAGTATTGGAAAACAATCATGTATAGAATACATGTGTCACTTTTCCATGAATTAGGTACCACAGTTACGTAATCTCTCCTAGCCCCTCGCCCTCTGACTACTATTTAAATCCTATAAAGCGGTATTATTTGTCCTTTGTCTAAGTGAAAGGACGCTGTTAACCTAGCAACAATATTTAGACGCTGTTGTGGTGTTTTTTTAAAATCACTTATACACGTTTTATACCAACTTTATTTATCCCAAGGTTGCACATTCCTCTTCTTTTTCTTAGGAAAATAATAATCGTGGATAAGTATTTTAATCTCTAATTTTTTTTCTATTTAAGAATACAGTAGAAGTAAATAAATAAATAAGACGAGTGTGAGAACCAGAATATTGGATACATTTTCTGAACCGACTGATTATATCAACACAATACTTATAAACTAACTTAAATCTAGAGCAGACACAACATAGAGCCCCCCTGCCGTTAATTTACCACTGTGAAAGGGGGAATCCCACTTTTCATCAATGATACATTTTTCGGCCATGCCGGGAATCGTACTCGAGACCCTTAACTCAGTAGACAGATACACTACCGACTGAGATAAGGTGTCGGATGGATCCATAGTTAAAGCGCTATCCTACTTAGATGGTCACATGGTTTAAGATGGGGATTTAGAGGATGTGAAAAAAAAGGCAAGTGTTTTTTGCATTCTTAGATTTTTTTATCAAAATAAAAAAATCTTCGATACAAACATAGAGCTTAATTTTATTCACATTTTCTTTGCCCCAATTTTTTTTTAAATCAAAAGTATCCTAAAATTTAATGACAACTTTTTTTTTTTTTTCGAAATTTAAAAATGTTGTCATCTAATGCTGATATGCTCATGACATATTTTCCAACTGTTGATATATACCCTTGAGAAGAAAATTAAACTTTATGGTTCCAAAACGATATTTTATTTATTTTCGCCAAAACAATGTTTGGCTATAAAAAAAACGTACTATAACCGATGACTCAATTTTTTAAATTATAAAATAGTGATTATTTAATATACTAAAAACTCTTCTTATATTGTACTCCTGAACACGATTGAAATTGTTTTCCACTCTCCCTCCACGCAAATGCGGGTTCACTTACTCTAATTCAACCTTCCCAATTCCTAATTCATTAGCGTAAATTAGTACTTAAAGCGTATAACCCGAACGGGTAGTAAGACGCGGTGCTAAATAATAATAAAAAAACATGTATTAGTTTCATTTGTCTCTTTTTCCTGATACCTGCCAGTACACATTGCATGTACAAATACAATTTTCGAAAATTCTTCCATTTTCACATGAAACAATACAATAATTCATCATAAAAATATTCAAAATATGATTAAATCACTTCTTTGAAATGTCATCGATTTTTTTATTGTTTTTTTATGGGAAAATCTTTTTTGAAGATCATATATAAATTAGCACCTAATTTTACTACCCGTTAGGGTGTAATAATTAAGATCTTGGGCTAAGTATGAGTAAGGTTGAGTTTAGAGGCAGGGTACCCGCATTTGCGTGGAGGGAGAGGGGGAAAACCATTTTGGAAGAACTAGCCTCAATACACCCAACCGGAGTTTGAGCCCCGATATCCTCGTCATCTGCAGTCCAGTCTATTGTGAGACTAATACCTTAGACCATGGAGGCACCGAAGCTGGCGAAGATCATATTGTTTAGCTGTACGGGTTGGATATCACTTATCAGATAATTTTCGAGATACATAATGGGTCGAAACAAGAAGATGCATTTTTCCCATAACTTTTTAATCTAGTCTTTATATTATGTTATTAGTGTAATGCATGTGAGTAGGGAAGGGCTAATATTTAACGGTACAATGAAGCTGTTAGAATATGCAGATAATTTAGTTTTATTGGCTAATAGTAAGGAAGATGTTGCAGGAAATCCAGAAATTTTACTAGAGGCTGTTAAGGAAATAGCTTTAGAAGTGAACGCTGAAAAGACTGAGGGCCAGTTTCATAGTCAAATTTAGTACGCCTCAAGTGCGGCGCTACACTAAGTTCATGACGACACCTACCTAATCCAGAATGTAATGGGCCAGTTTCCTATGCGAGAACGGCCCATTCCATTCGATTTTAGGTAGGTGTCGCCATGAACTTAGTGTAGCGCCGCACTTGAGGCGTACTAAATTTGACTATGAAACTGGCCCTAAGTATATGATCACACAGGGGACACAGGTAGGGGACGAGCATTTAGAGATTTCTGAGAACAACATAATCATTTTCCAGGGTTAACTTCCAGTTTAAATATTTAGGCACAATTTTAACTAGCACTAATGTTATTGTAAATATAAATAAGGAAAATAATACTGTCGGGGAATGCATACTATTACCCTGTCAGTAAGTAGTTGACATCTCGCCTACTTTCAAAGAATGTAAAACTCAAAATATACAAAACAATAGTTTTACCGGTTGTTCTTTATGGGTGTGAAACGTGGTCTCTTACCTTACATGCCATTTTATTTTTTTAGAATGTTCTATAACAAGGTGACTAGGAAGATATTTGGTCCGGAAAGGAAGGAGGCTAATGGGGATTGGAGGAGGCTTCATAATTATGAGTTACATACCCTATACTCTTTACAAGACATTGTTAGGATAATAAAGTCTCGTCGATTATGGTGGGTAGGACAGGCAGCGTGAATGGGAGATTCTAGAACAGTGTTCTGAGTACTGACTGTTAAACACAATGCGAAGAGACCACTGGGAAGACCTATACGCAGGTGGAGATAGGGTGTAATGAGGTGGACTGGACAGAATTAGCCCAAGATAACGTGTAATGAAGTGGACTGAATAGAACCGGCTCAATATAGGTATGTGTGGCGTACTTTTGTGAGTGCGGCAATAAACTTTTTTTGAGTTATTAATGTCATAGAGTAAGTATCCTAGGTATTGTTCGTCAATACTGGTTCATTTGATTGGTAAAACTTTTTTATGTGCAAAGTTTTCAGCAAAATATATTGGTTGTAATTCCATCCAAAGGCGCGGGGTTTAAGATAGACCCTCATTATATCCGTCGTCGTGGTATAATATCCGGTGCTATAACCGGAGAGGGGTTTAAGAATAACCCGGACGAGTATTAAGATGTGCTGCTAAAAAAAACATTACACAGACATATCAATACAAGAAGTAAGTTGAATATTTATTATCTATGGAGTCAGTTTTAGGTGTCACGGAAATTTCACGGCCGATACAAATTTTCACTGAAAGGCGTCACGCTACAGAAAACATATCGCACGAATGTATGATTCGTGACTGGTATGGTCCATGACCTTTGAACTGATGGTTGTCTCATGTGTGGACGAGGTCAAGGAGGGACTCACGGAACTCTTGTATGCGATATTCCTCTGTCCAAGGTTCAACATCACTCACCATTTGATAGCCCATCTCACGGTCAGCGAGAAAATATCAATATCTGTCAGGCCACACGGCTTAAAAGTACAATGGTCTGTGTCGTTTTCTGGGACTACTTTTCTATTCTGTCCAAGCTTATACTCCCTTTAGGTTTTCACCAACAAGCACTCTTTGCCTTGTCACTAAGAAAGAGGGGAAAGAAAAAGTATAGAGGAAAGCTCGCTGCTAGTTCTCAACAGTCTTACAATTTTCTGTTGTAAGCCTATCGAAAATTTACTGTATTTTTTTTTAGAGGAAGACTAAATATAGAGGCCTATTCCATGAAGCCTAGTCTCATAGTTCAACAAATATGCTTAAAAAGTAATTGAAAATAAACTAATATAACATTTTCAAACTTTTTTTCCTATTAATAAAATTCAAATCATAGGGTTGTTAAGTAAAAAGTACCCTGTTGGAATATTTCGACTTTATTTCGCGTGAACCAGATTTGTAAATAACACATCGTAGAATCAAATATTGCGTTAAAACTGAACGGTTTTCTACATTCTATACCAGACAACAGAAATATTAAAGTACAATTCAACAGCTTTTAAATTTTTTAAATAATAACTATTAAATTATGTCATATTTAAAAAAAATAAGGTAAACTGGTTATAATGATCTTTATTTAACTGTTTTTTTCTAAGTCAAATACAAAAAACCTTACAACGATTTAGTCCGATGGTAGTGATAGCGAGTTAAAGACAGTATTTTAAAAGTTTTTTTTATAGCAACATCTTTTTTCTACAAAATAAATCAATTATTTCTTCAATACAAACATAGGGTTTAATTTTATTCACATAGTAACTTCAACAGTTGTTTGAATATCTGTCAGGGTGTCCTAAAATTTGATGATAATATTTCTCTTCACTTAAATTGTTTCTGTTCAAATGTTAACATGCCCAAGAACTGTTGATACCAACGTGTGAAGAAATTTAAATTTTATGTTTATACATAATCAATATTTGATTCATTTGACCAAAAAATTATTCGCTATAAAAAACTAAAAAAAATCACTCACCCTTTTTTCTTGTCCCCTTCCATTCCATGGAGAACTATTTTATTTCTATTTTTTTAGCACCTGATTTTACTACCCGTTATATAGCCCTAATTAATAACGTTTATGTTTTTAGCGATTAGGAAAGTTATAGTTAGAGGAAATGTACCCACAGTTGCGTGGAAATTGAGTGGAAAACCATTTAGGAAAATCCACCATCAGTACACCCGACCAAGATTCGAACCTCAATCTCCCCGTCATCGGTTGTCAAGCCTGCTGCGAGAATAGCGCCTTAGACCACACGGCCACCGAAGCGGGTCTACGGGGAGGTAGGTATTAAAAGTTCAAGATAGACGTAGCATCGTGGTTCAGTTTATTGTATTTTACTTTTGAAAACAGTGGATTTTACATAATTGAAACCGTTTTACTTTTTTTTAATATTACAATTTTTTTTAAATCATTATTTTAAAATAAAAAAACTGCTAAACTGGTCTCCAGTTCGTTGTTGTATAGTGAAGGAAGATTGCAAGAAGCTACACTTCTATGCGTTCTTTAACTCGACCGTGGTATGAATAACGTGACCAGATGTCCCACTTTGTGGAAATGTGTCCCGCTGTCCCCTAAGATTTTCCATGGGACGCCTAACTGTCCCGCTTTGGAGGGTAGTAAATTTTGTGAACTAAGAAAATTAATAAAAACATTGTAAGGACTCGTCTAGACGCTCAGTGCACCAGCCCAGTGCCCATCAGTCCAGTCTAGACGACGCGAATCCCCCTCCACCGTACCACACCAATGTGCCCACAGATTCGGAAATACAGTATTCGTTCTGACTCAACCCTCCTTCGGAAGTAATCTCAACAGTGTTTATTTATTTCCAAAGAGCTGTGTTTAGACTATAGTAAGTTGTGTCGCATGCATTTAAGTTTGCAAACGAATATATTTAATAATACCAAAAAGAAAGTGATCTTTCAACGCTGACTTACGAGCTAAATATCCGTTCATAAAACTTAAAAGTGAAACGAACCGTAGTGACGTCGTCTGTGAAAAATGTCGTACTGAGTTTAATGTTGCGTACGGAGGTTCCTGTGATGTGGAAAAACATTTACAATCTCATCGGCACGTAGCTTCTGACCAGGCCGCTTGCTCTAGTAAATAGATTTATTTGTTTTTCAAAAGTAATGTGCCGTCCAAGAAAGATCTCGAAGTTTCTGCTGCCGAAGTCTGGGCCTATCACACTGTACGAGAAAATCACAGCTTTAGTTCCAATGATTGTGCTTCGAAAGTAATAAGTACGTGCTTTGAACCAAAGTTTCATTGTGCCAGAACAAAATCGCAAGCCATTGTAACTCAAGTGTTTGCACCATTGGCTGATTAACAACTTTAAAAGGGGGCTGGAAAATGCAAATTATGTTTCCTTAGTGACAGAAACTTCTAACCATAGGTGACAAAAAATATTACCCATGTTGGTGAGATATTTTAACAAGTTTGATGGGGTGAAAATAAAAAGTATTGGACTTACAATCTCATCCTGAAGAAACTTCAGAAATTATTGTCGGTTATTTAAAGGATTTGTTGCAAAAACTTAACCCAGCAGACCAAATAATTTATTTCAATGGGGATAACACAACATGTATGTTTGGTGGTACAGGAAGAAAAGGAACTGATAATGTTTATCGCAAATTGGAAACTTTTTTGCAAATTTATATTGTGGCTATTGGATGTGCTTCTCTCATCATACACAACGCTATAGTAAGTGCGTCTGATTCTTTGCCAGTAGATATAGAAGTCGTGGCTGTGAAAACATATTCACACTTTTATATTTACACAGTAAGGGTGAAAAAATGTAAAGAAATTTGTGACATCATCGATATTTAGTACCAGAAAATGTTGGGGTACAGCAAAACCCGATGGCTAGCGCTAGTGCCTGCCACGGAAAGAATTTTAAAATTGTATTTGCCACTTGAGGATTACTTTCTGAGTCAGCCCAACTGTCCCGTCGTTTTGAGGATATTATTTGAAGATGCACACTCAGTAATGTGGTTATATTTCATACATAGCTTCCTTCCAAAACTCAGGTTTAAAAGTGGAAGGTCAGAATGTTTCTGCCATCGAGATTACTGCAGAGATAAAAATAATGAAAGGGAAACTTCAAAATAAGATTAATACTAGATTTATTCATCATGTACTGCGCAACTTAATGACAAACAACCGTTCAGGACCTGAAAAAGAGGATTTTACCAAGAATATTGTAACATTTTACGAGACATCATTACAATATTTAGAGCAGTGAACAATGCATTTCAAGGAATTGGAAATGTTTGAATGGGAAATTCTAAAAAAAGTTTAGGCTTACGTAGGCTTTGCTTTATACTTGTTTTAAACAAATTACCACAAATCAGCAACGTCCGAACTCAGCTAAATGAGAAACTTTTAGCTTAAATCTTATTTGCAGGTGTCAAGGATGACCTCAAAATACGACTTTTCAGGCTTAATTTTTTTAATCGGGGGGGGGGGAGGGAGGGGGGGGGGGGTCCGAGATATTGGATTGAAATTTGCGCTGGCAATACAATCCGATGAATGGCTCGCATCCAACACTGGGTCCATCGGATGATGTATAACGTAATGAAATGGGAGAGGAANGGGAGAGGGAGGTTACCAGCCCCACTGAAGAGGTCTTCCATACCGATTATATCACCCAAACCCCCTGGTATAAACATGTCCCGCTTTAAGGCAGAACAAATCTGGTCACGTTAAGTATAACGGATCCTATCTACTTGAAGGGACATATATCACATATCATAATATCAGAAAAATGAAGAAGTCCTATGAAGAGTGGGTGGAGAGAGAACCATTTTGGATGTGATTCTTCTGTGCAAAGCAAACTGGGTTTGACACATCCTTAGGATGAACTGTCTTCTGCACAACGTCACAGAAGGAAAGGTTTAGGGGAAAAGGAGCTTAGCAAGAAGGAGGATTCAAATATTGGATGACTTAAAGCAAAGAAGAAAACTCTGGGAGTTCAAGGAGGAGGCAGAAGGTAGGGTGAATTGGCGGTCAAAGTTCACTAACAAAAAAAGTAGACCAGTCGTAAAAATAGAACACATAATAGTGATCATAATCAAAATCATGGTATTTCTAATGAATATGGCAGATCTAAAACTTTAACACCATTAAAACAATCCTATTTTTTTTAAATAACTCTTTTGTATACGTTAAAAAATTATCTTTTATTGTTTGAGGAAGACTAGAGTTATATCTGTAACATTTAATTTGAACAATAAAGCTGCGCGACTACACGTGAAATATCCTTGAAAAAAACAACCTATTTTCACTTTTTTTATATAATTAAAAACAGCTAAAATCTTCTAAAATAGTGCGGGATCTCTAGATGTTTGCGAGCTGAAATTCATCTCATCATTCCGGTAAACGGGACCCTTAAGTCTCAGCTACTCCTTCCCATCCTTAGAACACACGAGAGAGTGATAAAGTGTTGATATGAAAGGCATTTCATTATATAACAATCAACGTCAAGCACCTAAGAATGATCTAATCACCGTATTTTGTATCAATAAAGATAACTAGATCCATTTATCTTATTTAACACTGGCCGTCAACGCATTTTATGCTAAGCGACTTTTAATAAAGATGCAGAGTTTGGTAAAATCACGGTAAATAAACAGGTAGCTGATTGTATCACAAATTGATTTAGTGCTGCTTCTGTTTAACAATCATAAGGTCTTTTTAATGCAATTTAGATTATGGTTACAAGAGGTCTCTGTCATATTTAAATCAAATAAAACAAATAATTGCTGGGGTCTTTATGGGGTCGGAAATATAAAAATCCCAATACGTCTGGGCTAAAAGCATTTCAATTAGGCTAAGCTATTTGTTTTTATAACCGCGGCTTACTACCCGTTCGGGTTGTAAGCTTATGCACCAATTACACTAATGGTTTTAGGGATTAGGAAGGTTATATTTATAGGAAATGTAGGCACATTTGCGTGGAGGGAGAGTGGAAAACCGTTAAGGAAAAACCCACCCTCAGCACACCCGATCGAGATTCGAACATGGTTCTCCCCATCATCGGCGGTCTAGTCTACTGCGAGAGTAGCGCGTTAGACCATGTGGTCACTGAAGCGGGTAATGCATCTAATTAAGTAAGGGGATGAATAAGTTAGAATCTAGAGAAGATGTACCCTTATTGCGTGGACAAATAAAATAAATAGTTTAAGGGAGAAAAAAAACACGCTTGGTAAAATAAACCCAACCGACAATCGAACCCGGACCTCCGCGTTATCAGAAAAAACTGATTAAGTTAGCCTGGTTCGTTTTTTCTTGCCGATTAAGGTGTTCCTACTTAAGCTTCATCATTTTACAAAAAAAATAGGTTTTATTTATTTTTGTTGACAATCCACTCGACATGAATAAACTACTTTCACTTTCAGCTGGGTGTGGACTCGATAATTAAAAAATAAATAAATCAAATAATAGCGTTGTTAAAATGTAGTCTACTGAGTGTGGTGAGGTATATATTGCTTCTTAAAGCAATTACACACTTCATTTTATGTATATTCTTTTTAAAACCTTTTCAAAACCAGTTTAAAATGTAATTAAATCCACACTTCTCGAAATTGTCATGATATAGGCCAACGTTACATACTTTAAAAAAAAATGTGTGTGCATTACTTCTTACTTACTACCCTTCATAGTAATCCATATATATATTTACGCCAATGGGATAGAGATGAGGAAGGTAAAATTTACAAGGAAATGTACCTGTAATTGAAGAGAGAGAGGTTTAAGGGATTAAATGGGAAAACCCTTTTTTTAGATCCCCTTCAGTGCACCCAGACAGGATTATTTGACTCCTAAGCGCAAATCCTATTTGACTAAAATGTAATATATATATATATATATATACCCAATGCTGACACTAATCATCCAGGGATGAGGAAGGCATAGTTTAGAGGTAACACATTCTCAATTTCGTGGAGGGAGAGATGAGGAACCATTTAGGGGTAAAAAAAAAGTATTCCCTTTACACCATGCTTGAATTTGAGCTCAGATCTCCCGTTAATTGTTTGACTAGAATATAGGAGATCGACGCCTTAAAATTATATGTCCATTGATAACAGTAGTAGCTCTAGTAATATTTCGAACTATTAGCTAGGTTTAATTTTTAAAAAAAATCTGAATATAGATGCAATCAATTTTCTACCGTTTTCCAAACACATGTTTCGATTCTTCCAGAAAAGAAGCGTGTGAACAAGTTAAATCACGCGCTGACACTATGGATCGCACCAAGGTCTTAGCCGTACTATAAAGTGATGGATGGGTTGTCGTGTTTAGCGAGGTGTACCTGAAACAATATAAAAAGGATTCGGAAACACAAATTAAATAAAACAAGATTAGATTTAGAAGGGCATCCATAGAGATATGTGTGACCACATTACTCTACGGAGGCCTCGCTTATCTTGACAGTCTCTGAAGGAGCCTCCTTGGTCTATTACACAGTTCCCAAGTGAGAGCCTATCATGAACTAGTGTCAATCAACACCTCGATTATCCTAGAAGTCTTTGTGACAACTTCCTGGGTCTATTACACAGATCTATAATCTCTGTGGGAGAGCGCTTCTATGGACCACTGGTGAAATCCAAGCATGGCTTAGGGATGTTTGTGGGACCCTCCTGGGTCTATCCCATATGTTGCAAGCACCTGGATAAGAGCATTGGTGGAATCAAATACCTTGTCTTAGAAGGACTGCGCAAGCTTCAGGAAGTTGTACTTGAAACTCGGTACATCAAAGTCTCTGTGCAGAGCCCTATTAGGGCGAGTCCACAATAATTAATTATCAGACAAGTAATGTTATACGACAGAGTTTTCCACAAACTGTGATACGAGTATACTCAGTGTACGCGAAATATTTATGGAGCAACACGACGTCCTACTAATTATCATCATCATGATCATCATGATGAACAGTTTCCAGAATTTGACCGGGTTCGTTTAGTAAAATGCATCCATCTCCCTCTGTCCTTCCACCATTCCTCCTTCTACACTTTCTTCTACTATTCTCCTCTCACTTGCACACTTGCTGCTATCTGTTCCTCGCCTCTCTCCCTTGGTCTCCCCTGTGGTATCTTCCCTACATACTTCATATCCATTCATCTTCTCAAAATCCCTCTTCCCTTCCATCTTCATTACGTGTCCATAGCATCTCATCCTTGCTTCCTCAACTATCTCATGTACCCCAGCTCTTTACCGTACAACTTCATTCTTAATCCTATCTATTCTGGTGACAGACAGCGTGCTCCTCAAAAACTTAATTTTCGTTGCCTCCACTTTCCTTGTTTTTCTTATATACAAAGTTTAGGCCTAAGTTTCAAATAGTAGGTCTCCTAACACCTGTAGGAAGCTTCTCCCTGCTGCGCCATTTAACCTCAGTCACATTACCAAGATACTTTACGCTCTTTGATTCTTTAAAATCTATTCCATCCTGTTCCATCACCTTTCTTGGTCTTGTTCTCGAAGTCCCACTAAAATTGATTAATCACATAAAAAAAACAGTAGTACTTCTGATAAACAAATAAACGTAGATTTTGACGTGATGTTGCGGACTTTTCTAAACTCTTTCTTTCCCTCTGTCACGCCTATATCTAAAATTACCACCGGAGATTTATGAAAATTTGGGACTAACTTTTATGTTTTACAAGATAAACAGGTAATTGTTTTTTTGTTTGTTTTTCTGATTAACTAGCAGTGGGTGTGGTGGCTACGTCGTGGCTCCGAATGTTTCGGAAACATTAGTCGACGCGTTAACTCAATTTTAGACCTGCTGCGGCCTTGTACCAGGACGATGTCGTCATCGGCTCAATCAAACGTGCTCACGGTTAGATTCTAAACACCACTTCCCCCCTTTCCCTCCTCTTTGAAAACTGACAGTCTCGCTTTCCCCCCTTGGCCGCTGGGGGAGTTGGAGGGGGACGGCGTGCGTGCGTGTAGGGCCCAACTTCCGCCACGCCTCGCCTCTCCATGCCCCCAAGGGGTCTCCGGTTCAAGACCAGGGACTTGCAGCCCAAGGTCACGAGAGAGAAGGTGACAATATAGTGCGGGTTCGGATACAGTCAGTTCCGATGTAAATGTGTGGGAGGGAAAAGAGGGGGGTGGGGGGCTGTGGCTAAGAGGGGGCACCTACAAGGCTATAAGCAACATCCTGGCTCCTAGTAACCCACAACGGTGTGGCGGGCAGGCCAAACGTCAGGTCATTCTAATTTGGTGTATCTGTGACGGGGAGATCAGGGTTAGTATCTCAGTTGGGTACACTGAGGGTGTTTTCTCACTTTACCTTCATGAAAATGCGGGTACATTTCCTTTACTAAATCTTCTTCATCCCTAGCTCAATAGTGTATTTATGTAGATAACCCGAACGGGTGGTAAGACACCCCCCCTCCGAAAAAAAAAATCAAACTTTAATCTAGTAGCTCATTGGTTGTAACGCGGACTAAAATGTTGGGCTCATTTAGTCTTGTTTTCCGGTGAATGAAAGTATGGGGCTCGGTTGTACTGTGGGTAGTATTTTATAAATTGTTTCTCACTCTCTCTCCAGGTGAGTGGGGTCAAATTTCTTCTATATTTTACCTTCCTCATCACTACTACATTACTACATTAACGCAATTAAAATGCGTAAAGCCCGGACAAATAGTAATACGCGGTGTAGGGTTTTTTTTTTAGTAAGAAGAAGAAAAAGTAGATAAAATTTGTTTGGAGGGGGAAATATATACAACACTTTAGGATAAAATATCGACTCAGCAATTTTAAGTAGTAAAGTCATACGTAACATTTTTTTTATAATGTACGTGTTTTAAATATTTATGCAGCAAATTTTGAGCATACTTTATGAATTTTATGGGAGTACTATAAATCATAATTTTGAATACAATTTTAAATAACTTTTTTTTTAGTATTATATATTACAAAATAATAATATAATACCTACTTTTAATTTTTAAGAAAGCAGTGGAATTTATACATATTTTCTAATATGCCTGTCATAAGTTGCAAATAATGTCACTAAATTAAATAAAAGGTAAATTTTGTTAAATTCAAAACAATCTTGTATAATTATTTATATTTCACAGTACTGCTATGAGAAAAAAAACATGGTGTGAATGGAAAGCAATAACATTACCAAAACCCATTTTCATCTAATTATATACCAAGTAATCATGTAAAAAGCAGGTTTTACAGTTGATATAATATATTATCGATACCGGTGAAATAATACGAATAGTATTATTATATCTATTCCAATTTTTCCTGTAAAAAAAAAAGTTTTTAATTTCTAAACCATACTTCCAAAACTGTTTTCTTACTATGCATTATGGGGAAAAAAAGCATTATCAAAGAACTTACAGATCTCTTATACAGCAATGTAAGTTTAGTATTGTTAAAACTCATCTATTTTTCCTTCTTTTAGTAATCTGAGTTGTTTTAATACGTATACAGTAGTGCTTGGCATGGGCGTGGGAGAATTTAATTTGGGGGAGAGGGGTTCAAAACCGTAAGTTTGACATGATGTTAGGACTTATTACTAAACCCTAAGACGTAAGAACATTATTACTTTATACAGTAGTGGTGGAACTTTATCTGTGTGAGAGGGTTGGGGGGAGTGGGAGCACGTAATAAAAAAGTTTTTTTGGGGATCTTTCTGCCCTCGTCCTTTTCAGTTAATGTTAGAAAATTGGATGCTCCTAAAAGTTATTTGTAGTGTTTCTTGTTTGGAGAATTTTTGAAAATCATACTCTTTCAAAAAGTATTTAGAGTAATGATAAGCCCTACTCCTTAATTTTTTTTTAAAAAAAATTGATACTCTTAGAGATTATTTGGTGTAATCTCCTTCGGCAAATTTTTGAAAATTGAATGGCTCAAAAAGATATTTTAAGAAGTGCCCACTTTTTTTAAAATATAAATTAGATTTCTTACAATCTATTTGAAGTGGTCTCCACCCGATTTTATTTTTAAATTTGGACGCCTCTAGAAGCTATTAGGAGCGGCCGTCTTCTGNNTGTTTTTTTTAATCGGATGCCTTTAAAAAGCCATTTAGAGTTATATTCGCCTGGAATTAAAAAAAAAATCAAATGCCTTTAGAAGCTATTTAGAGTGCCCCTTCAACTGGAAAATTTTGAAAAGAGAATGCCTCTTTGGTGGTTGTTTGAAGTTTGATACAAGACCATCTTTAAGCTTCATATTAAAAACTTGGGAAAATTTCGGGAAGGATAAACTTTATAATTAATAAATCAAATAAGATAAAATTTTTTTCATAATGCCTAGTGTAAATGACTTTTGATCATTGTAAGCTGTCACAAGGAAACAGAAGATTAGGAATAAAGTTATCCAGGAAAGAGTGGGAGTACATGAGATAGTGGAGGAAGCAAGATTGAGATGGTATGGTCATGTAATGAAGATGGAAAAAGAGAGGATGCCAAAGAAAATTCTGAAAATGAAGTATAAAGGAAAAAAAGACCGCAAGGGAAGCCAAGAAGGGAGGAGCAGCTAACAGAAAGTGTACAATTGAGAGGAAAAGAATGGAAGTGATTAAAGGAGGAAGAATGTTACAAGGACAGAGGAAGATGGAGGCATTTTACCAAACTAAACGGTCCACAGGGTGGAAACAGTTGATGAATAATAAAGGTTGGTGGTTGAAAGCTGACATCCCATAAAAACAACAGAGCTTATGTACAGAGTTTATTTGCTAGGTACACAGTGTAAATCTCGGAGTGTTCAAATTTGGTACATGGCTGTGACCTTGAGATTGCGTTGGAGAGAGAGAGAGAATGACTTTTAGGGGCTGGGTAAGGAGGTGTGGTGAGAGGGGGTTAAGAGGGCTACTTAAAGGGCGTGGTCCCACTGTATGTATCTGTGTTGAGTGTGTGTGGCATGACCTCTCTTTCTAAGTTTGTTGCGACAACTCTTGAGACAACTTCCCTGGCTTGACATTGAAAACACGTGAGCAAGG
>CABFVX010004499.1:0-32328 GCA_902151425.1 Timema shepardi | reverse complement strand
GCGAACGGTGGGAAGAGGGAATTGTTAAACTTATATCAAATATACCCTGCAATGAACCGCCTCGTAAGTAATTTGTTTTTAAATAATACGTTCAACTCAAAAGGATATTAACGACTCAATATATGGTGACCTTAAGGAAATGCATCAGCATCAGCGGGGAGGAGGGGGGGGGGAATAAGAAAATAAAACCATTATGAATCACACCTATCACCTTCCAAGTGTATTCGGCTTATATTGAAGTCTTGAACTCACCTTCACTAGCAATCTAGTATAATGTGAGCTTGACGCTTTAGACCATGTAAACACTATTGTGGGTTTCTCAGCTGTACACAATATTATAATTTATTGATTTCACGTCTTGATACAAAAAATAAATAAATTGAATTATCTTTTACTAATTTTTATAGATAAGAACAATTAATTTAAGTAGATAAATAATTACCATAGACTTACTATTAATTAGATATGTGTTGGATGCTGATAACCAATCTAAAGCACCTTGCTTCAACTCTAGGTGATGTTTAACCGACTATTTACTATTTGTATACGGATCAGTCCAGTTATTCATTTTGTAAATATCTAGGTGATAAGTCCGGGTGTGTATTGCCAGGTCTTACTGCCGAAGCTTAAGTTAGTTTGTAAGTCACGTTTTGTATGTTGTAAGTTAAATGTCCCAATAAAGATACTTCTTATGAAACAAAGGAGAGTGTTATAAAGGTTTATATTTAGTTGGGAGGGTAGCAAAAATCACACAAAACGGTAAGAAATTGTATAAATAGGTTATAATTAAATTACTAAAAAAAGTGTTCTCTTTGAGAGTTAGATGTTCAAATTTCAGCCGGAATTTATCAATGGTTTTCCTCTCTCCTAATCTGTTTCCCACTCTCACTCCCCAAATATGCCATTACATTTCCTCCTTACCGTACCTTTCTTATCCTTACCACGTCAGCGTAATTAAGGTGGGAGTGTTGGTACCACGAGTTAGAGGGATTGTATTTGCAGTTTTGGCATCAAAACTTATTTTGGTCAAAATAAACCAAATAGTTCTCCAGTATAAAAATAGAGCTTAATTTTCTTCAAATGGTGATATCAACAGTTGTTGAATATCTGTCAAGGGTGTCCTGGAATTTAATGACAAATTTTTCTCATCATTTAAAAAGTTTCTCATCTACTGTTGCTATACCCCTGACACATATTCATCAACAGTTGATATCAACATGTGAAGAAAATTAGACTCGTACGTTTGTACTGGAGCAATATTTTATTTATTTTGGCCAAACAAAATTTTGCTTTAAAAACTACAAAAATACTTGCTCTTTTTATCATAATTTACTACGCTGGTTCATTGATGTTGCCGGTAGCCCCTTCCTACCCCCATCACACCACCTTCCGACATAAGTGAAAGCGAGGAGATTTGGCAACAGTTAACGGAGAGGGGGAAAAAGAGTGAAGATAAGATCTGGAGTTTCTTTAGAGGTGAGAGATATATTGTAGGTGTTTTATAAAAAAATAAGTAATAATGACAAAATAATTTATCACAAAACACTCACGGTGGCTTATATTTTAAAGTTAATCACAGTTACACTGTACAGTCAGTATATACATAGTATACATACATACTTATGAAAAGGACGAATTTAATTAATAATATTAGTTGGTTAGTAGTTATTTTATTTTATTCATTCAACTCTTGTTGAAGGTGTAGCTGTAACCATCGGGTGTCCTGTTGAGGTTGAGCTTGCCAGGAGGGTAGAACCTGTGAGGAGGTTGCGTGGTCGGGTTGTACTGGGGTTGCTGGTACTGGTTGTACTGCTGTTGAGGAGGGTTGTATTGCTGTTGAGGAGGGTTGTACTGCTGTTGAGGAGGGTTGTACTGCGGTTGAGGAGAATTGTACTGCTGCTGAGGGGGGTTGTACTGGGGTTGAGGTTGGTACTGGGGCTGAGGAGCCACCGGAGCCGGGGCTACCGGAAGGTGGTCCCCACTCGCCCGGAAACCGTCCTTCCCCGCTGTGTAAGTGACGGTCCGCCTCTGACCGCTGGGGTCCACGTAGCTGTAGGATCCTCGGCGGTTGCCTTCCACGTCGGACTCTTCCTTGAACTCTACGCCGTCCTCCTGGGAGTAGGAAGATCCGAAGGTGCCGTCGCCGGTCTGGTAGCGCTGCTCGCTCAAGATGGCGGCGTTCTGCGGCGAGTTGGCATTGTACTGAGCCGACGAAGCGGCCGCTAGCGCGAAAAGCACAACCTGGAATCGATAAAAAAAAAGTACACGGTTAATTTTACTGCCTTGCTTTAAGAAAACGCGTAAACTATCCACACATAAGGGGGGAAACCTTCATAAAAAAAAGAGAGTCATCTGCATGACAAGGGCGGCCTTATAAATATTTTCTGAAAACTACGAGTTTTTATTTTAATTCAGCAATTAAATACGGTACTTTAATCTCCAGTATAACGTTTTAATTTTTAACTTCTTTATCTTGGGTGACCTGGACGTCTATGGATAAGGTGTCGGGGCTCTGTGTTGGGGGTCCAGGGTTCAATCCTAGGTCCCGGCACAGCTTTATCTGATTACCAAACCCTTCCTTCACCTCCGACAAGACGTGTATTAATCACAACTTGTGAATATGGGGAATGCCAGGTCTCCACCGTGGTTCGGATCCCACGTTAAACTGTAGCTCCTCCATTTAATCTCACAATCACCCTAACATTACACATTAGCAAGTGCGTAAAAACCGAACGGGTAGTAAGACGTGGTGATAATAATAATAATAATCCTTTATCTTTTAAAAAAAATCTACTTAATATTGGTGTGTACAATTAAAATATCTACAATCCACTTTTTCTTAGGAAGAATCTTATTTGATATCTTATAAAACTAGTAAATCTACTTTCATGTATTCATACGCCAATCTATATGATCTACAGTCGACACTTTTGATAGGTATTATCAATACTTATAAAGTAGCACTGATAATATAGTAAAATGTTATAATTGTTGAACACTCGTTTTTGTATTTTCTAAAAGTATCATTTTACCACACAGGCACTTTACTCTGTAAACTTTGTATATAGTATTTTTATTTTCTAGATCTAATGACCGGTTTATGAGCCAACACGCCATTTAAACATAATCATAATAATAATACAAGGTTAATAACGTAGACCAACTAGGATTGAACCAAGGTCTTTCCGCTAGCTAATATCGATCTCCTCCCCCTTCCCCCCCTACCCCCCCTATCAATCAAGTTCTCCCTCTTCATGGTATATCTTGAGACAAAGTGCAGTGGTCAAGGTGCCGCTTGACGCGTGTCTCGTAACTCGTTTGTTCTTGTCAGAATAGGGGGGTGGGGGGGAGGGGTCAAGTTATTAGAGACCGGTTCTCTACGAGGTCACTCTCGAGTCGATATCTTATCCCCGTTGGCGAGGGTGGGATGGAAGGGGACGCGAGAAAAGAACAGGTTTTTTTTGTGCAGTTTTCATAGAAAAACATTTTTTTTTGGGGTCAAAATAAATAAAATATTGCTCCAGTAGATACATAGAGTTTAATTTTTTTTTTCTCGTGGTGATATCAACAGTTCCTGAATATCTGTCATAAAGGCATTAGACGAGAAACTTTTTAAATGAAGAGAATATGATTTAAAACGCCAAAGCCATCACTCTTATAAGAAACTGGTATGTTGATAAGAGGAGGTTGGGGTTCTAAACCCGGTCAGTAGTACTGAACTTGAGGGTGGTCTTACACAAATGGTTTCCCTCCACGGAAATGCGGGTGAGATACCTTTAGATTATACCATCTTCATTATTACCTTCCTAGTGTAAATATTCGTGTATTTCGAATGGGTTTTAATACGTAGCACACAAAGAGAACATTTCGCTAGTGATTTCAACGCACGGTGAAAAAGGAGGCTTTAAAAAAAAATCAAATGCCCTTTTAAATGGTCTTAGTTAAATTGTTTCCTCATGATAAAACATAAATATTATAACTAAAAATGAACTGAAAATAAAAATTTATACAAAATATATTATTTTCTCAGCTAAAATTATTACTTAGCCTATACTTTATTTAAAAAATATTTAGTAAAGTTTTAAAACAAATACAATTTAATTGGTAACAGTAACTCCGAATTGTCAACAGTCACAGAATGATTAGGATTATAAGACAATCACACACACACACACACACACAGCAGACTTTTTAAAGATACAAATTAGGTTTGATTGAGGTTATTTACTTATATAAAAGTATAAAAATTACTAATCTAGAGAAATGGAGACCGTACAAATTAAGTTTAAAAAAAAATACTTCATAGAAACAAACCAAGAACTTTTACTAAAGTCAACATGCAACATTTTAAAACTTGGAACATATTTAATGTAAATTATTAAAATAAATGATAAGAGGTGCTAAATTCTTTAATAAGAAGTAAAATGACACATGATTTAATAACAACATTTTTATGATGATAGTTAAAATATAACCACTATAGTCTCAGAAATGATCAAGAACCTGACTTTTAGTTGGTATAAAACATAAAATGGCGTTAGTAAGGAGGTTTAGGACAGTGATTAGTACACCTGACTTCAACTCCAGTGGACGAGGTTCGATCTTAGTTGGTTACGTTACGCATTAAGGAATATTTCCTCACTATGCAAGCTTACACACTCTCTCCAAGCAAACTATAATTCGTTTCCTTGCTATAAATAATATAACTATGCCCTCTTGACCTTTAGAAGTGGCTATAACTGTTCGAATAATTACTAATTAGGTCGATTGTTATTTTACTACGGTTAAATTATAAACAACCTATGCAAGACTGATACAATAATGAATCAAAGCCCACAGTAAATTTACCTCCTAGTGAAATGGGGAAAAATTCTGATTCTACAGTGATACCTTTCCTTCCATGTCGGGAATCGAACCAAATACTTTTTTTTTTAGAAAACCAAGTCCGAAGCCTTAGCTCATTCGGAAGCGCATCTGCCAACTGATTCTCTGCATAGATTAAAGTTGGTAGACAGATGGGAAGATCGGGGTTCAAATCCATATCGAGAGTATTAAGGGTAATATTTTTCATAAATGGTTTCACACTATTTTTTCACCGCAATTGCGGATACTTTTCCTTTAAATTATACCTTACTCAACCCTACTACACTAGCATATGGCCCATAGCGAGTACAAAGACGGGGTGAAAAAATATAGTCCAAACCATTTTCATTGATGGAAATTGGGGTATGCCCTTTCTCAGTGATAAATTAATGCTATGGAAGACTGGATGTTGTGTCTGTTCTGAGATTAAGACAATCTATAAGCCGCGTGTTGGTATAAAAACAGTAGGTTCAGAAAGTTCACGTGAAATATCTCCAATGAATAAATAAAATAAAATAGTTCACTAAGTCAGAAGAGCTACCGACTGAAGCGCCGTAGCCGGACAGATTTTTTTTCAAGTTTACGAGTCCACGGATAATATAGAATATACTTACAAGCGCGAGCATGATGTTAGAACGGTTACGTCCGGACGGGAAGAGCTAGGGCAGACTGAGACTGAACTAACCACACCCGATCGGCCGCGTTATATAGCGGAGAGGGGCAGATCTGCCTTTCCTGGGGTGACCTTGACGGGGTTCCGACCCTGGAGAGGGGAGGGCAGAGGATGGACTGGGACTTCGTGTGGGATAGAATATCTTGTCTGCTGTCTCTTCCTATGTCTGTGATTCTCCTACTCTTAATAATTCAGCACGATCAAGCGTTGAGCTCATCGTGAAAAAGTTATCCAGCAGGTTTCTATTTATCTATCTATCTATCTATCTATCTATCTATCTATCCATCTATCTATCCATTCATCCATCTAGCTATTTATCTATCTATTCATACATCCATTCATATATTCACCCCCATCCATCCATCAAGCTATATATCTATCTATCCATCCATCTATATATCAATCTATCCATCCATCCATCCAGCTATCTATCAATCTATTTATCTATATCACCGCATCTTACTAGGTTATATGCATGCATGATAATTACTTTAACGGAGTGAGGATATGGAAGGAAGTATTTTTGAGTTAACCTAAACGCATTTGCGTGGAATAATACTGGAAAACCATTGAGGGAAAAACACCCCCAGCGGACCCAACCAGAAGTCGAACCCTGAACTGCCCTCCGTCTTCAGCAGGCTGGTCTAACACGAGAATTACTCCTTAATAACGTTCGGATACTGAAGCGGACTATAAATAGATTATTTTTCGTACATAATTGATAACACTTTACTCTTTTAATAGTGTTATCACCTGCTTCGGTGGCCGCATAGTCTAAGGCGTCGCTATAGTGTTAGACTAGACTGCCGACGACAGGGAGAGAACGGTGCTTGAACACCGGTCGGGTGTACTGAGTTCCCCCACCCCCCCTCAGAATGCTGTTCCAATTTCCCTCCGCATTAATGCGGGTACACTTCCTCTCTATTTAACCTTCCTCATTCTTAACTCACGAGCGTAACTAGTACATACTCGTACAACCTGATCAGGTAGCTAGACGCGGTGATTAAGAAAGAAAAAAAACTACAGTAAAATAAATTGGAAGTAATATTAACAAAATGATTTTTTATTTTCGGCAGCATTGATATTGATATTGTAGTGGTCAGTGCATCTGGCCGCGAGCTTATGGGTCCCGGCTTCAATTCTTGGCTGGTACCGTTGATATTTCTCTCCGAACGAGAACCTACCCAACTATCAACATGATTTGGTTAGTTTGGTTTAAGTGTTTCCATTGGTTCCACACCCTCACAATCACCATCATCTCATAACATCGGGACATGGGAAGAGCCTCCACGGAAAGGATGTACGATCAGTACATTCGGACGTCCCCTGGACAACGGTAGTACATTAGTACTGGCTAACCTTTCCACAAACTGGGATACGAATAATATAGCCCAGACGCACATTATTATGATTATTTTTATAGGTGATGAAAAAATCTGTTAAAAGTTGCACTTGCATATAATATGACGACATATAAATGTATGATAACATTTTAGTATTTTTTTAATGGTCAAAAAATGTTCCTTCTATACCAGAATATGTCTGTAAAAGGAGTGTAAATAAAAAAAAACATATTATTTATTGTATTGAATAGCTATCGTGTTGAACAACTTGATGATTCCGCGAAAGAAAAATGTCCAAAATGTTTGGCTTATTCTTCTACAAACAATACAACAAAAATTCATGGTAACTCAGTATTTTGGGCGTAGCTTGCGTAACTAACTTAAAGGTTAATCTCTGTTTATTGCTGACCGTCAGTATCAAAAGTATTCGAATTAAACAGATAATTTAAAAGCAATAAAAAAATGTAGATCAATGCTTTGTAAGAAGTATGCTCCAGTTTACAGCTCACATGGATTCAAGTTAACCTTTAGAGGTGAGGTTGACCTTGAGAATCTGCATCACTTCTAGGTTAGACCACACGGCAGCTTCGTGTGGTCCGCAAGGATCAGACTCAAGGTCAAATGACGCCAGTGAAACCTCTTCTGCGGTAAAAAAAAAAGAAGAAGGAATCGATGTGATTTTTTAATTTATAGGTTTTATTTCATTTGTAATTTTTTTTAAGGACAGTTCAAACCATCTCCCAGTTTTACGAATGACATCAGTTCAGGACGAATGGGAGCTTGGTTACACTCTGACTGTTGATTATACATATGGAGGAAATATTGAGGAAATTGCAGATCTAATGGGGAAAAAAACTTTATCTTCATTCTCTCTCAGTTGACTGTTGACAAATCGTTTGAAATTATATAGAAAGGGGATGTGCTGGGTAAGAAGGAATTATTGGCAACACTGACTAACCAGCGTTGAGAAACTTACTTATCTTATATTTAAGGGAAGATTTTTTTTATATTTTTTTATTTAGTACCGCGTCTTACAACCCGTTCAGGTTATACGCTCAAGTACTAATTACGCGAATGAATTAGGAATTGGGAAGGTTGAATTTAGAGGAAGTGAGCCCACATTTGCGTGGAGGGAGAGCGGAAAACCATTTAGGAAAAAACCACCCCCAGTTTACCCTACC
Source organism: Timema shepardi (assembly GCA_902151425.1). Lineage (NCBI taxonomy): Eukaryota > Metazoa > Arthropoda > Insecta > Phasmatodea > Timematidae > Timema > Timema shepardi. The sequence continues at coordinate 24,268 of CABFVX010004499.1, read as the reverse complement.
GAGATTCGAACCTCGATCTCCCCCATCCTCGGCAGTCGAGCTCAACACGACTAGCGCGTTAACAAACTACGCCACCGAGGCTTTTTTTAAAATTCCGGCTACATATGATGTAGTCTAGACGCGCAATATTATTAATACCTCGGTTATGATATGCAGTTTAGCTTCAAGCTACGAGTCACATAGGAACGACAACTTTCTTCATATATTATAGGTGACCTGGCGGTCTAGGGGTAAGGTGTCAGACTTCTGTGCTGGCGGCCGGGGCTCAATCCTCGGTCCTGGCACAGATTTATCTGATTACCAAACTCTTCCTTCACCTCTGACAAGTAATCTTGTAAATGTGAGGAATGCCAGGCCTCCACCGTGGTTCGGATCCCACGTTAAACTGTAGGTCCTCCATTTCATCTCACAATAACCCTACCATTACACATTAGCGTAAGTGCGTATAACCCAAACGGGTAGTAAGACGGGGTGCTAATAATAATAATAATAATAATAATAATAATAACAATAATAATAATAATTTCTTCATATTAAATGTAAAGGCAGGTTCACACGAGACACATAAGGAGGCAAGTCAAGTCAGCAGGCTAATTGCGTCATATTAACAGTCCCATGTGAACAGCTACTTAATTAATATTAAGGATTGAACCCCGGCCGCCAGCACAGAAGTCTGACACCTTACCCCTAGACCGCCAGGTCACCTAGAATGTTAGAAATAATTATAAACAACTATTACTTATTAATTCAACAATATTTCTTTCAACATTTAATTTAATAACTTAATTTGTGTCTTGTGGGTTGTATATATAGTCCTAAAATATAATTACCTAAATTATTGTTTTTACAGCATAATTTTCAACACCCTGCCTCCCTTTACTCTTGGGGCTCTGATGGTTTACTAGTCCCACTTAACATCCAGCATGGCGTAGTTGACTAACGCGCTAGTCGTGTTGAGCTCGACTGCTGAGGACGGGGAGATCGAGGTTCGAATCTCGGTCGGGTGAACTGGGGGTGGTTTTTCCTAAATAGTTTTCCACTCTCCCTCCACACAAATGCGGGTTCACTTCCTTTAATTCAACCTTCCCAATTCCTAATTCATTAGCGTAATTAGTACTTAAAGCGTATAACCCGAACGGGTAGTAAGACGCAGTGCTAAAAAAAACCTTCCAGCAACAAAACATTGAGAAATACTGGTCTTAATTTGGACTGGGTAGAGCTAGCTCAAGAAAGGGACAGTGTGTAATGAGTTGGCCTGGATAGAATTAGCTCAAAATATGGGTAAGGTGTAATGAGGTGGACTGGATATAGCTAGTTCAAGATATGGATAAGGTGTAATGAGGTGGACTGGCTATAACTAGTTCAAGATACGGATAAGGTGTAATGAGGTGGACTGGTTATAACTAGTTCAAGATATGGATAGGGTGTAATGAGGTGGACTGGATATATCTAGCTTAAGATGGGGGCAGGGGGCGTAAGTGTGTCAATGAAATTTGGAGTTCTGAATGCCATAGAGTAAATAAGTATTTATACCACGTTATGCGCTAGATTTTGCGAAAGTGAACATTCATTTGAGTGGTACAAAAAAAAATCTTTTGCCTCCTGTATAGTCAAATTATTAACGTAGTTTTATTCATTGGAAGATCGGGTATTTCTTATTTATTAGAGCCTACACATTAAATTTCCCTGATTAAACATCGTGCGTGAATATACCTGAAGTTATATTAAGGTCTAGCTCACATAACTCACCTCGGTGGGATTGAGAACAAACGTGTTAGTTTCATTTTACCCGAATATTCGGCCAACTTTGCCAATATTTATAAATTGATCACCATGAAGAGTAACTGATGACTTTAAAAATATATATATTTATTTGATTACGAACTCCAATGACATTTGATGCTTTTAAGTTTATTGCCGCACTTACAAAAGTACGCCGTATATTCCTATCTAGTGCTAGTTCTATCCAGTCCAACTCATTACACCTTTTCCATATCTTAAGATATTTATAACCTGTTCAACTCATAACATACTATCCCTATCTTGAGCTATTTATAACCAGTATACCTTATTATACCCTATCCCTATCTTGATCTAGTTTTATTAGGTCTACCTCATCAACCCTATCCCTATCTTGAGCTAGTTCTATCTAGTTCCCTTGATTATATCTTTAGCTATTCATAACCAGTTTTATTATACCCTAACCCGAGATAGTTTTATCCGGTCTACCTCATCAACCCTATCCCTATCTTGAGTTAATTCTATCCAGTTCCCCTGATTACATCCTATCCCTATCTTGAGCTAGTTATATCCAGTTCCCCTATCCACACCCTATATTTTTCAGGTTCTTTCTAATGTTATCCTCCCATCTACGTGTAGGTCTCCCTAATTGTATCTTCCCACTGGGTTTAACCAGTCAATAAACGTGATATAAATAAACACAGAATTTTAACATAAATATAACCTCAAAATAATATGTGTTTGGTCAAGGTGGCACCATTTAATGCAATCAGGTCAAGACGAGTGCGTCTACCCGGGCTACAGCACCTCGGGGCAGATTACGTAGCCTTGTCTATTGTCAAGGCGCATGCGTAGTTGTATAATTATTGGCGTGTACTAGCCTCGAATTGTTGATTCTAAAATATGCTACTCACTAATGTTCCACCATTATGAAGGATTTTGTTCGTGTCATGGGTAGTTTTGTATTTGAAATCAGGTGTTTTTTTTTGGGGGGGGGTTTCGTCCATTCGTAATACTATATACAGTAACCCCATGGCTTCTTTGGTGCTAGCTTCTGACAGTCAACATTTAGGTATACACCTAAATTTTGACCGTCCGAAGTGACAGCTGCTAAACACATGTTTTTGCAGATCATATAGTTCGGCGTAGGGATACATAATTTGTTCTGGTAACTTTTCAAAGCTGTCAGTCAGCACCAAAGAAGCCATGGGGCTACTGTAGTAGGATTTGCGGCCACGGAAAGTTTTTTTTTCGTAGGATGAAGCGTTCGCCATGATGATAAAATAAAAGTCAGCCATCTTCAACATCATTACGCGGGATCAGGAGTCTGGAAACAAACATTTCTCATATCAGTTGAATGTCCTTGTCTTCCTTGCACTCTCGCGTAATGCCAAACTCTTGGATTTTCAGCCATTATACTACTACAAAGCTACATGGCTGACTCACTCACCCACAAACTCGCTGACATTAATGGTTATCCACTTCCAGATGAAATAGAATCATGAAATTTGGCAAACTTATAGATTCTTGCCTGTAACCGACGGGAACATTCCAAAAAAGTTAGAAAAATAATCTAACCCCCAAAAAAGATTCAAAATGACGGAGAAACTTTAAAGTCGGTGTGGTACATACAATAAAATATCGGTAATTTTAAGATGTTGTTTTCAAAACCACGCTGGAATGACATTAGTTTACATTCCGTCGCAAATAAAACTCACAGGGGGCTTGGGGGTGGAGCCCCCAACGAGCAAAGCGAGTACACTCTCAGAATGTCAAATTTTAGGGTTGAGGTTAGGTTGGTTATTTTAAGCTAGTTTGTGTTAATTTAGTTTAGTTTAGGTTAAGTTAGGTTAATGACAAAGAAATCATCACAAATCAGGCATTTACCATGCTAGTATATTGCCACGATCTAAATTCAGCTTCCAGATCGAATTAACGTTCTAAAATATATAATCCGTATTGAAACGTGCTTAGTTTTACAAATTTGAATGCAGTAGACGCATATCTCAAGACGTTAGTTTTGGCTGCCACAAATCCCACAGATCGCCAATTCCATGGCGTCGTGTCATGGTGGAAGTAAGAAGGTGTGATCGTAGATAAGCTTATATTTTTGTGGTGTTACCTTTATATGGTCTAGCTTGGTGAGTATGATGTGGTTAAAGTTTCAAACAATTGGGATAAGTATTTAACACATCTTTAAATAACTATACTTTGATATAAGTCGTGTATAAGCTCTAATTAATTTTTAATATATTAAAAACTAATGTTCTTATATGTTTTAATCGATAGCTTTAAAACAAAAACATTTTATTAATCATTAAATTTCTTAAGACAACTTCGGTGGTTTTTGAATAAAGTGCTCGCCTCAGAAATGGATGTCCATTGGTTCAGACGCTGCCCACGATCTATTTAAATAATTTATGTGTTTTAAACAATTTTAACCAAAATTACATTTATTTTCTCAATAATGTGTTTAAAAGCTAAACATGATTTTTTGTATAGTTAAAATGCTTTTACATTAATTTTTCCCCCCTTTTAGGTGATCATATAAAATAATGCATAAAAACAATTAAATATGTTGTTTTGTTGATTAAAAAATGTCTTTATTTGTATTTATTTAATTATTTAACGTTCACTTTATGAATAGAATGACTATATCAGCACACGAGAATTTCTATGAGCGAGAGCGAAAGCTCCAACACATTTTTGTCGATAAAGGTATTATCACATAACTTCCAGGGTTATTTTACATGCCACAATTTGAAAAGGGGCTGAGGGCTTCACTTCCCGTCCGAAAATAAGTTGTTACAGATTTTTATCGCTTAAGAAAAATTCGTTGATCCCCGCTGGGTTTGAACCCCCGAACATTGGGTCCTGAGGCGAGCACCTGACTCCAAGACCACAGAGGTTGAACAAAAACTATTATAAAAATAGAGCAATTAGATTTATTACTGAATTAACGTCATTTGAAGCTTTCATATATTCCCCCCTCCCCCTTCACCCAAGTATGCAAGTAAAAACATTTCGTTTCTAAGCTTAAAAAATATCAATTTTACTACAGTAGATTACTTTTCCAAACATTTCGTGAGCCACCAGTTGGACACCCCTGATCCAAAAGGTTGTTTCCATGCCGATCCGACTACACATCACGAACGTACGTGTGATGCCCTGACCTTCATCTTCGGGGACGTTCAGTTCAGTTCGGAGGACGATGTCTCCACGGGGACGACCACACCCGTCCGGAACAAGGAACTATAATTCGGGCCTCCCCTTTACAACGGTATATTAGTACTGGCTAATATTTCCACAAACTGAGTTACAGATTCTTGTAGCCCAGACACGACATTATTATTGATATATATATATATATAATATTATATATATATATATATATCAATAATATATATATATAATAATAATAATATTTAGCACCGCGTCTTACTACCCGTTCGGGTTATATGCTTTAAGTACTAATTACTCTAATGAATTAGGAATGGGGAAGGTTGAATTAGAGGAAGTGAACCCGCATTTGCGTGGAGGGAGAGTGGAAAACAATTTTAGAAAAAACATCCCCAGTTCACCCGACCGAGATTCGAACCTCGATCTCCCCGTCCTCAGCAGTAGAGCTCAACACAAGCGCGTTAGCCAAAACGCCACTGAGGCGGGCTATGTATATATAATTATAGATTTAAATATATATATATATATATATATTAGGCTTTTGGTGTATGGCATTGTTGACTGGTAGTACATGACATCCAGTTCATTCGCCTGTATGTAAACTATTCGCTCCTCTAGTGGCACAAAGCCTTGCCCAGGGTACACCTTGGAAGGTGTCTACATGTACCAGCAATGAGATTATGTGATGATAGTGATTATGAAGTTGTGGAGCCAGGGTGTGTCTTAACCTAACTTAAGCCTAATTAACTAACCCTTGGTGACCGTTGGGGTAATTCCCCTCTAGGTAAAAAAAATACTGAAGGTACCAGCCGGGAATCGAAACCGGAACTCTTTGTTTCGTAGCCAGGTGCACGAGACCAGATATAATTTGGATTATACCTGCCTCATATATACTCCATTAATTAGTATAAATGGTGACCTGGTGTTCTAGGGGTAAGGTGTCGGACTTCTGTGTTAGGCGGCCAGGGTTCAATCCTCGGTCCCGGCACAGATTTATCTGATTTACAAACCCTTCCTTCACCTCTGACAAGACATCTTGAGAATGTGGGGAATGCCAGGCCTCCACCGTGGTTCGGATTCCACGTTAAACTGTAGGTTCTCCATTTCATCTCACAATCACCCTACCATTACACATTAGCGTAAGTGCGTACAACCCGAACGGGTAGTAAGACGCGGTGATAATAATAATAATAATAATAATAATAATTAGTATAAATAAATGAAATTACGGATAGCAATGTCGTGTAGTAGGTGTGGTGTGGTCCAATAACTAATCGACCTTGGTGGTCTTGGGGTAAAGTTCTCGCCTCAGAGCCTGGTGATCGTGGGTTCAAACTCAGCAGGTGTCGACGGATTTTTCTTACTCGATAAAGATCCGTAGCACAACTTTCTTCGGAGGAGAAGCAAAGCCGTCTGTCCCACGTCAAATTGTGGCACGTCAAATAATCCTGGAAGGTGTGTGAAAATACACTTTTTCATCAAAATTGGTAGGTCCTTCACCCTCATTATAGAAATTGTCGTGTGCTGAAATATCTATCGATTCAGAAAGTGGACGTTAAAGACCCCTCCTAAAACCCCAAAAAATGTGTGTTCTAGTGGTCAGGGATTCTGGCTACAGATCAAGAGGTCCTCAGGTTTGATCCTTGGTGCTTCCAGAATTTTTCTATGAAGCAGTAAGTCTGTAACGGGGTCAGACTCAGCTTCGTGAAGACAAATGGGGATCTACTTGAATAAAGAAGTAGTGGCTCCGGTCTATGAAAACTGAGACCAGAAGGATTGTTGTGCTGAACACATGACACCCTATATCCGCAAATATTAGCACTACATTGCTAAAGGTGGCGGCCGCTTGGTCGGTAAAGATCGATCCATTTCAGGCGCAAGCCATGGAGCTTTTTTTTTAGTTAGGATCTTTCTGGTGATGTTACAAAAAGCATGTTGGCCAGATATCACGTGTTTGGTGAGGTGGCAAAAATAAAAACCACTTGGGGAAGTAAACCTAACGGCCTTGTGAGCTCGTAAGATAAACAACCTTTATTCCTCTATCCTCACGGACAAGGAATTTATAGTAGGATCACGGCGGGGAGGGGAGGGCGGTATGGGAAGGACCCAGGGCCTGTTGTCGAGGGAGGTGACTGGTTTTCATAAGACTCTTTTAAGTATAGATCTAATTATTTTAACTAATAAAGATTTTATTTATAGTGATTTTAATAATAATATTAATATAATAATAAACTTAGCACCGCGTCTTACTACACGTCCGGGTTGTACGCTTATGTACTATTTACACTAATGGGTTATGAATTGAGAAGGTTGAATATATATATGAAGTGAACCTGCATTTGCGTGGAGGGAGAGGGGAAAACTATTTAGGTAAAATCACCCCAGTTCACCCGACCGAGAGTCTAACCTCGTTATCCCCACCCTCGGCAGTCTAGCTAAACACAAAGAACAAACATAATTTAAATTAATAATTATTATAATAAAAAGGGGACTTTTATGTACAGTACATGGAGTTAAAATGTTTAGCATGTTCTAATAGAAAAAAATATCCATTTTAATACAAATAATTGGCTATCATTCTAAACATAAAAATCTAATTACTGGTGAGTCTTAGTTTTTAAGCAACTTTTTTTCCTGCTCATTAGAGATAAGTTTAAAGGGTGAGGGGAATTTTAATCAATCATTCTTCACAACATTAAGGTAATTGTCTTTAATATTTTTGATTTTTTTTCCATGCGAGTTATTATTAATTCTTAGTTAGAGTATTAATTGTGTGCTTTCTAAATACACAATCCATCAATACATGACTTTGGACTAAATTCTAATTCTACACTTTCAACTCTAACGCACACCCTTAGAACAAAAAAAAAAGATCACCTGCTCCATTGTTCAAACGGTCTAAGGGGTCATTCTCGTGTTGCAATGGTCTGCTGATTATGGGTATATCGGGGTTCGAATCATGGTCGGGTATGCTGAGATTGATTTTGTACTAAATCTTTACCCACTCTACTTCCATGCAAATGCGGGTATACTACCTGTAAAATGCTTCCTTCCTTATCCCTATATCAGTAGAGTAATTATAATATATGAGTTTACCCTGGACAGATATCAATATTCGGCGATAAAAAAAGAAAAATAAAGTAAATCTATTCCTCAAAATGACTCGGAAACCAACTACTGACTTCTAGAATTGTGGTCAACCACTTTAACCGATTAACCAGGGAGGTAGGATAAAAACAAACAAACAACATAGAATCGCAAGAGACTAGACTGCCGATAACATTGTTCGAATCTCGGTCACATGTACTGAGGGTGGTTAAAAAAATGTTTTCCGCTCTGTCCACACGCAAATTCGGGTGTACCTTTTCTAAATATAACCTTTATAATTCCTAAAACCATTAGCGTAATTAGTAAGTCTACATAAGCGCATAACTCAAACGGGCTTTAAGAAGAAGTGCTAAATCGCCCCCCCCCCCCAAGTAGTATCACTTCAAAATATAAATCTTAGTCTAACTCATCTAAATTTTTTCTTTCGCTCAGTGTGTAGCGTGTCTGCCCACTAAGCTAAGGGTTTCGGGATCGATTTCCTACATGACTGAAAAAAAATATCATTGGTGAAATGTTGGTTTCTCCTTTCACAGTGATAAATTAACGACCTGGGACTGGATATTTCCTTCACCTCTGACAGGACGTGTATTAATCACAACTTGTGAATGTGTGGAATTCCAGGCCTCCACCGTGGTTCGGATTCCCCGTTAAACTGTAGGTCCTCCATTTCATCTCACAATCACCCTACCATTAGCGTAAGTGCGAATAACTTGAACGGGTAGTAAGACGTGGTGATAGTAATAATAATAATAATAATATATATTTTCTGTCTATATGCATATTATGTAGCCGCTAATGTGTTAGGGCCGAGGAAAGCTTAATTTTGAGGAAGTATACCTGCATTTTCGTGGAGGGAGAGTGTAAGACCATTTAAAAAAAATACGCTCAGTATGCCAGACTGAGATTAAAACCTCAATCTCCCCATCATAAGCAGTCTAGTCTACTGCGAGGGTTGCGCGTTAAACCATGTGGCCACCAAAGCGGACGACAAAACTTTATTCGCAAATAATCATGGGGATACTTAATCTTCTTATATTCTTGAGTTTGTTTTAAAAATCCAGTTAAAAAGATAAATATTGAAACATATATTCCCTTCCATACCCCCAAAATATTTTGTTACATCCATTACTGTTTCATCCTGTGCCCTGGGTCGGTTTTTTTTATTCAAGCCATATATTTTCCACTACCGTCTGGCTAGGCCTGTCGTAGCTTCATATGCCTTATAATCTAACTTAAGACTAAGACAGAACAACATCCTGTCTCCAGCCGTTAATTTATCACTTTGGAAAGGGTAAACCCACATTTTAACGGTGATAAATTTTTCATCCATGCCTGGAAGCGAACCCGGGACCCGTGGCTCAGTAGAAAAACATGCTACCGACGGATATAAGGTTTTAGATCTCTCATATCATATACACCCCAATTTTAATAAATGAAGGGTGACCTGGCGGTCTAGGGGTAAGGTGTCAGACTTCTATGCTAGGGGTCCGGGGTTCAATCCTCGGTCCCGGCACAGATTTATCTGATTACCAATCCTCTCCTTCACCTCTGACAAGACATCTTGTGAATGTGGGGAATGCCAGGCCTCCACCGTGGTTCGGATTCCACGTTAAACTGTAGGTCCTCCATTTCATCTCACAATCACCCTACCATTACACATTAGCGTAAGTGTGTATAACCCAAACGGGTAGTAAGACGCGGTGCTAATAATAATAATAATAAATGAACATGTCTGACAGCTAGAAAAGTTACTATAGTCCACTCGCCACAGGATTAGTGGTAACCAGACAACTAGGAGAAGATGTAAAAACGGTTAAAAGGAAAACTTAATTTAAAAAAAAAATGTTTTTATTTGGTGGAAGTTTTGACTGTCAAAAGTGACAACAAATCAACATAATATGGTCTTGCAGAATGTTTGGCGAATGAATACATGAGAGTAGATTTGATCAATTTGATAGCTGTCACCACCACTCTAACCGTAGATAGGGTATATCTATATTTCCATATATTCATACGTCAAATCATGTGATCTGAACTGTCCCTTTTGATAGGTATTAAATACCTAAAATAACACTTATAATGTAGTAAAATATTATTATTATTATTATTATTATTATTAGCACCGCGTCTTACTACCCGTTCGGGTTATACGCACTTACACTAATGTGTAATGGTAGGTTGATTGTGAGATGAAATGAAGGACCTACAGTTTAACGTGGAATCCGAACCACGGTGGAGGCCTGGCATTCCCCACATTCACAAGATGTCTTGTCAGAGGTGAAGGAGGGGTTTGGTAATCAGATAAATCTGTGCCGGGACCGAGGATTGAACCCCGGACCCCTAGCATAGAAGTCTGACACCTTACCCCTAGACCGCCAGGTCACCCTTCATTTATTAAAATTGGGGTGTATATGATATGAGAGATCTAAAACCTTATATCCGTCGGTAGCATGTTTTTCTACTGAGCCACGGGTCCCGGGTTCGCTTCCAGGCATGGATGAAAAATTTATCACCGTTAAAATGTGGGTTTACCCTTTCCAAAGTGATAAATTAACGGCTGGAGACAGGATGTTGTTCTGTCTTAGTCTTAAGTTAGATTATAAGGCATATGAAGCTACGACAGGCCTAGCCAGACGGTAGTGGAAAATATATGGCTTGAATAAAAAAAACCGACCCAGGGCACAGGATGAAACAGTAATGGATGTAACAAAATATTTTGGGGGTATGGAAGGGAATATATGTTTCAATATTTATCTTTTTAACTGGATTTTTAAAACAAACTCAAGAATATAAGAAGATTAAGTATCCCCATGATTATTTGCGAATAAAGTTTTGTCGTCCGCTTTGGTGGCCACATGGTTTAACGCGCAACCCTCGCAGTAGACTAGACTGCTTATGATGGGGAGATTGAGGTTTTAATCTCAGTCTGGCATACTGAGCGTATTTTTTTTAAATGGTCTTACACTCTCCCTCCACGAAAATGCAGGTATACTTCCTCAAAATTAAGCTTTCCTCGGCCCTAACACATTAGCGGCTACATAATATGCATATAGACAGAAAATATATATTATTATTATTATTATTACTATCACCACGTCTTACTACCCGTTCAAGTTATTCGCACTTACGCTAATGGTAGGGTGATTGTGAGATGAAATGGAGGACCTACAGTTTAACGGGGAATCCGAACCACGGTGGAGGCCTGGAATTCCACACATTCACAAGTTGTGATTAATACACGTCCTGTCAGAGGTGAAGGAAATATCCAGTCCCAGGTCGTTAATTTATCACTGTGAAAGGAGAAACCAACATTTCACCAATGATATTTTTTTTCAGTCATGTAGGAAATCGATCCCGAAACCCTTAGCTTAGTGGGCAGACACNCCGGGGTTCAATCCTCGGTCCCGGCACAGATTTATCTGATTACCAAACCCTTCCTTCACCTCTGACAAGACATCTTGTGAATGTGGGGAATGTCAGGCCTCCACCGTGGTTCGGATCCCACGTTAAACTCTAGGTCCTCCATTCCATCTCACAATCACCCTACCATAACGCATCAACGTAAGTGCGTACAACCCGAACGGATAGTAAGTCGTGGTGATAATAATAATACGATAATACAATGCGTATCCTTCAATAAAACATTTTCTTCCTTCTGAATTAGTTCTTAAAAATAAAACAATTAAACCGTCTGGAATGTTTATAACATTATTTCAATGGTTTGCGGTTTTGAAACCAGTCTGGAGTCCCTCCTGACTTTTGTGGTTTACAAATTAACAATTCTCCGTATTAATAGATAACATTTTTTATAACCTCCCTTTCCTTCCCGACCAGAATTTAGTATTACGATACACTATAATTTGTTCTCGCGTCATTTATTGAATTAGTTGATTAAATTCCTGATAAGAGGTTAAGTAGCGTATGGTCACGTGCATAGCTTTGTTTTTCGATCATAATAGACCAGATATTTAATGTTTTAACATTTAGTGTGATTCTCGGATTTTCATAATTTAAAAAGATAAATAAATATTAAACACCCAGAATGGTCCCGGAAATTTCAAATTTCAAAAATGCTTCAAGGATAAATCACAAAATATATGTAAAAAAAGACAATTTCTTTCGTCAAAATTTTTTGAGTTCTACCAAACAGAAAGTTTTTTCAAATAAAAGTAAATTTTCAATAGCAAAATCGCAATTTAAGAAAACAATTTCATACAGTTTTATTGAACCGATTTAAAGTTGATTGAAAATAAATAAATAAATAGAATCTTATAGATCGAAGATAATATGAGTTGATAAATATTTTAGAAATTTTCAGCTCTCATTTCTAAAATCTAGAAGTTACATTGTAAAATTGACACATAATTCGTCAACGGGACAGTTAAAGTCTTATTTTCATAAAACATAAAAGTTTCTAAATCTAATTCCACATATTCATACGTTAAGCCATAAGATATAAAGCTGTCACTTTTGATAGATGTTATAAATAGGCCTATCAATAAAAAACAATAATAATAATAATAAAGTAAAATGCTATAAACGGTGGCAGCAACAAATTGTTTATATTTTTACCAAAGTTTATTTATTTGAATATTGGACTTAAGTTGTATGCTATTCTTTGAAAACTGTGTCTTAAAATTAAGATAATACAAATCCATGATTTTACCGGTTGTCCATTATGTTTGTGAAACGTGATCTCTTACCTTATATTACGAAACGAAATTTAGGGTGTTCGAAAACAAGATGCTCATTTGATGCTAAAAAATATGAAGGTACTGGATAGTGGTGGAGGCTACATAATGATGAGTTACATACCCTGTACTCATCACTAGACATTGTTAGGATAGTAAAATCTCGCAGATTAAGGTGGGTAGGTCATGTAGCGCGAATGGGAGTATCTAAAACCGAGTTCAAGGTAATGACTGGAAAACCCAATGGGAGGCCTAGATGCATATTGGAGGATAGCATTAAAATGGACCTGAAAAAGATAGGATGTAATGAGGTGGACTAGATAAAGCTAGCTCAAGATAGGGAGAGGGTGTAATGAGGTGGACTGGATAGAGCTAGCTCAAGATAGGGATAGGGTGTTATTAATAAAACTAGATATCGATAGAGCTAAGTGGCTTACTTTTGTAAGTGCAGTAATGAACTTTAGCGTTCCTAATATTATAAAGTGTCTAAATAAGCGTCTTATAGAGCTAACACGCTTTAAAACAAATAGTAGGCTTACGTTCGACACCAAGATTATTATTACTGGTATTGGGCAGGTGACGTAGAGTTGGTTCTGATCACGCAACTAAAATTATCAAGTCTCTGACAGCAATAACTAGAAACATTAGATAAAACAATTTTTAATCTAATTAAAATGTTAAGCTGCACATACCTAAACCGGTAGTCATGCATTTTAAGACGTCATAATTGTAGTAGATGGAATTTATAGTGATGCAGAGATCATAGGATCGAATCCTCAGCTGGATGCACTGTAGTTTGGTTTTATTAAATATGTGATCCATCCCTTTGGTTTTCCCACCCCCTATCCACGCTAATACGGTTGTACTTTCTTTGAAACCAATCTCCTCCTCCTTACCTCTTAGATTAAGCCATTATAAAACTATGTAATTCAAACTTGTAGATTAAAAACTATGTTTTTACATTTATAATAACATAAACACTCGTTATAATACCCCCCTCCTACAAAAGGCGTTGTTTGTCAAATCTCAGTCGTAAACATATTATTTAGTTTTTTTAAACATGGCAGTTAAAAAAAAAGGCCACAAGGATGTAAATCACTGCTAGCAAAATGTATTTTGCCCGCTTGAGACCACAGGGCCACCTATTGAGACAATAAAACTTTACGATTTGTTCAGAATAGTCTGTGATGACCAATGGCGTCGTTAAGTTTGGCTCATAACCAACACACGAAAAATTAACGAGGCTGTCTTGAAAGAAGGACACGTTCGATGCTCATTTTTTTCTTTCCAGTGCTCATATTTTTTTATGCTTGATACTTAACATGATAAATCTAGCCTATCATATCACATTACTCTAGCGGTGACATGTTGAACTATAAAAGCTTCAAATCATTTGATTACGAATATAAAAATAAATTAAAATTATACCCTTCTATACAAGGATGTAGCTAGGCTAATATTTTAGAGGTGAAGAGGTTCATCGACCCCTTCACCCTCCGGAATAGCAAAAAAATGTACGAATATTGGTTTTAAAATTTAGTTGGAGGGGAAAGGGTCTAAATAAGGTATGTGCTATAGATTTTTTTGTCGCGTTTACAATAAGGAGTTAAAAATTAAAAAATATCACTTCATTTTCTTAAATTTTACATTGATTAATTTATTCACTTCAGGGGTCAAATAGTCTAAGGTATCATTAATTAGTACTAATATATTTATATCACGCATCTGGGCTACATCATTCGTAGCTCAGTTTGTAGAAAGATTAACCAGTACTAATGTACCGTTTCCCAAGGAACGTCCGAATGTACTAATCGTACATCCTTTCCGTGGAGGCTCTTTCCATGTCCCGATAAGATGAGATGATGGTGATAGTATTATTATTATTATTATTATTATTATTATTATTAGCACCGCGTCTTACTACCCGTCCGGGTTATACGCACTTAAGCTAATGCGTAATGGTAAGGTGATGGTGAGATGAAATGGAGGACCTACAGTTTAACGTTGGAATCCGAACCACGGTGAAGACCTGGCATTCCCCTCATTCACAAGATGTCTTGTCAGAGGTGAAGGAAGGGTTTGGTAATTCAGATAAATCTGTGCCGGGACCGAGGATTGAACCCCGGCCGCCAGTGCAGAAGTCTGACACCTTACCCCTAGACCGCCAGGTCACCGATGGTGATAGTGAGTATGAGGTTGGGGAACCAGTGTAAGCACCTAAACCCAACCAACCAAACCCTGGAGGACCGTTGGGATGATTCCAGTTTAAGGAAAAAATAGCCGAGATACCAGTCGGGAATCGAACCCGGGACCATTAGGCTCGTGGCCAGGTGCATTGACCATCGGTTATTACTGGTACAACAACTTTTCAACGATAATCTATTTCGTATCCATAATTCACCATTGAAATCCACCTGTGTATTTTATCTCGGAACATTAAATCTTATACACTCGCGCCAATAAGAGTAATAAAAAGAACCATTAGGAGTAGAATGAAATCAATCTTAACCGCGCCCACTTCCACATGAAGTAACGTGCTTTATAGTACTGAGAAATAATGGACGTCACTTGAGGGACCCTTAACTTTATTTCACACTATACCGTAGTCAAATGGGCCCCACGCCCTAAATGGTCTAGATCTAGGAAAGGAGGATGCAACCTTTTATAAAATTTTCATTGGATTTATTTAACGTGCACTTTCTGAACTTACTTATTACATCAGCAAACGATTTATAAACTAACTTAAATCTAGAACAGACAAAACACCCAGCCCTTGGACGTTAATTCCTCACGGTTAAAGGTGTAAAACCCACATTTCACCAATGATACATTTCTCAGCCATGCTGGAAATCGAACCTAGGATCTTTAACTCAGTAGACAGACACGCTACCAATTGAGCTAAAGTCTCATACAACCTTTCATAAAGATAGGTTTGTCTTAAAAACATATATATATATATATACAGTAGCTCCATGGTTTCTTTGGTGCTGACTGACAGCTCACAGCTGACGGCTTTGAAAAGTTACCAGACTAAATTATGTATCCCTATGCTAAACTATATGAACTGAAAAAACATGTGTTTAGCAGCTGTCACTTTTGACAGTCAAAATTTAGGTATTATACCTAAATGTTGACTGTCAGAAGTCAGCTGTGAGCTGTCAGTCGGCACCAAAGAAGCCATGGAGCTACTGTATATCTGGTGGGATACCCTTTCATCTAAGCTACCCACACTAAGCTGTGACTTTTCCTTCTAACGGTTTAAAGATTTGAACAAATAATTATCTATCCGTACCGTTGGTCACGCGATATATACTGAAGGCGTTTTTTTCCTAAATAGTTTCAGAATATCTCGTTCCCTACAAACTCCGGTACATTTTCTCCAAATTATATCTTCCTCCTACTTGTCACACTAGCCTAGGTAAGGTACGTGTTTAACGTCACTTTTCAAATAATTTCTACATACATAATGGGTTGATAAAAGGAGATACACTTTCCTATTACTTTTTAATCTACAGTAGCCCCATGGCTTCTTTGGTGCTGACTGACAGCTCACAGCTGACTTCTGACAGTCAACATCTATGTATATACCTAAATTTTGACCGTCAGATGTGACAGCTGCTAAACACATGTTTTAGCAGATCTTATGGTTCGGCATAGGGATACGTAATTTGGTCTGCTAAGCTGTCAACTGTCGGCTGTGAGGTGTCAGTAATCACCAAAGAAGCCATGGGGCTACTGTAGCCTCAGAGAGGCTTGACACTAACACAGCTATTAGGATAAGCAGAATATTTAGATTTGTTATGTAACTTTTGAAAGCAATGCAGATATTATATTATGACCAACAAGGAAATAGGTTTAGAAGTGAGAGCTGAGAAGACCTAATTACATTATGACACAAATAACATAAATTGAGAATGATAATTTAGAAATGACTGCAAACAAAATAGCCTCTCTTTTGATAAGGTTAATGAATTCAAATATTTAAGAAGAATTAAAAATAACTATAACAACATTGAAGTGAAAATTAGAAATATATCATTATTGGGAAAAGCATTCTATTATTCACTGAATAATTGATCGACATATCGCCTGCTGCTAAGAAATTTAAAACTCAGGATATACAGAACAGTTTTTTTTACCGGTTATTATTTATAATTATGAAACATAGTATATTACCTTATATGGCGAGAATAAGTTTAGGATGTTCGAAAACAAAGTACTTGGGAAAATGTTTGGGCCAAAAAGAGATGCTAATATAATGGAGGGGAGAAAGTTAAATTATGTGTTACATAACCTGGACTATTCACCAGATATTGTTAGGCCTTAGGGTAGTCAACTCTCGCAGCTGACTGTGGACAGGGTGAATGGAAGAAACTAGAGCCGCCATCAAAGTAATAACTACCACACCTAGTGGTAAGATAACAGTGGGCGGACCTAGATGCAGACAGGAGGATAACACTAGAATGGACCTGAAAGAAATAGGGTGAAATGAGGTGGACTGGTTAGAACTAGCTCAAGTTAGAGATATGTTGTAATGAGAGGGATTGGATTGAGCTGGCTCAAGATAAGGATAGGGTGTAGTGAGAGGGACTGGATAAAACTAGCTCAAGATAGAGATAGAGTGTAATCAGGGAGGCTGGATAAAGCTATCTCGTGATAGAAATATAGTGTAATGAGGGGGACTGAATAAAACTAGCTCAAGTTAGGGATAAGTGGCGCACTTTTGTGAGTACAGCAAAGCCTCTTCAAGTTCTTAATTCGATAGCGTGAGTGAACTAGCCGTCTAAGATATTTCCTCCACTATTAGTTGACACATTCAATCAACTCCTCTCCTAACCTCCACAACCGCTCTTCCACCCGCACCGTACAAGCTATACCGTGATTTAAACTGCTTTAAGATCCACGTGGTGGGTAGGCCGGGGAGCATAGTTGCCACATAGCGGTAGTTCGCGCGTTACTACCATGCAAGCGTACCCAGTGACTATCAAGGAATCTGGTAACGTGCATCGGTTGCTATGACAACTACTCTTCACGGATTGGTCGGGCATGCGACAAGCCTCCCACTCCCCACCCCGGCTGTGCTGACCTCATTCCTAAAACAGTTTAAAACGCGGTATAAAGCAAATATGGGACTTATTATCTCACGGCGATGGCTACGAGTAGCTTTTATACTTCCTTATAGGGATAAACATTTCAAGTGGCATCTTTTATCTCTGCACACAGTATATAGTATAATGTTAGATGAACTTCCATCTCTTACGTTGTCATGTATGCGAGCTGTTTTCTCGTAGTGGGGTCATCCGGTTAGTGATCATAAACCTCACTCGAAGAAATCATTGGATTTTATGTAGGTGACATATATACATGTATAAATAAATACATACCATATAAATATATGTATTATGTAAATAAATATGTATAACTACCCTTAGTACACCCTAGTAGGATCCGAATCCTCGATAATCGGATCAGCGGTAAATTATATCTGACGAATTTACCGCTTAGCCCATGTAACCACTGATCAAAGTTTTAAATATATAATTAAAGTTGTTGATAACAAGTACTAATAGAAGATCTTACGTCTAGATGAAAATAAATAACCCGTATTTGAGTTTAAAAATCTTTGAGTTTTATTAGTTTTTACCTAAAGGCTTCTAAACTTTTTTAAAAAAAGTCAAGAAGCAGATTAATTAAAATGTTCTTTTTAAAAGGAGACAAAACCTTGATTGGATTTTTGCAATGAAATAATTAAGGATGAAGGTAGTATATAATTACTATCGACGTGTCGGATAAAAGAAGGATGGACAAGTTCCTGTTAAATTACTCGCGGCACGCCGCGCACTCAAAGTTGTGATAATTGCTCGGTAATGAAGGTACTAATGGCGAGCGCTGTCAAGTGGCGGAGAGGTCGCCCAGGACCGTTTTGACGCCAAAACTGGGCCGACACTGCCCGACTAGGACAAGAGTGAACTATCTCCTTATACCAATAAACTAGGGACAAGAATGTACTACCTCCCTATACCAATAACTAGGGACAAGAATGTACTATCTCCCTATTTCAATGAACTAGGGACAATAATGTACTGCCTCCCTATTCCAATAACTAGGGACAAGAATGAACTATATCCCTATACCAATAACTAGGGACAAAAATGATTTATCTCCGTGTACCAACAAACTCTGGACAATAATGTACTATCTCCCCATTCCAATAACTAGGGACAAAAATGAACTATCTCGTTATACCAATAAACTAAGAACAATAATGTACTATCTCCCCATTCCAATGAACTAGGGACAATAATGAACTATCTCCCTATATACCAACAAACTCTGGACAATAATGTACTAGCTCCCCATTCCAATAAACTAGGGACAAGAGTGAACTATCTCCCTATATACCAACAAACTAGGGACATAAATTAATTATCTCCCTGTACCAAAACACTTGTGACGATAATGTAATGGGGACAATAATTAACTATCTCCCTATATACAGACAAACTAAGGATAAGAATGGACTATCTCCATATATACAAGCAAACTAAGGACCAGAATGAACTATCTCCGTATATACAGACAAACTAGGGACCAGAATGAACTATCTCCCTATATACAGACAAACTAGGGACCAGAATGAGCTATTTCCCTGTGCCGACACACTTGGGACAAGAGTGAGCTATAACACTAGATTAAACACCGACAAACATAGACCATATCCAGTCAACAGGTCTAGTGATATCGAGTATGGTATACAAATAGTTTAGTGGAATCATTTGGCTGTAACTTGGTCAAGTGTACTTTTTAAATTTTTTTTGAGTCTCCTGTCTACCGCTGAAGTGGGTCCTACAAGTTAGGGTACACCTTATATATTTGACTTTAACTGTTTTTTATTCGTGTATTATTTTGGAAAGTAAAAAAAAAAACTATAAATCATGGACAACAGTATTTTCAACTACTTGTATAGCCTATTCAAAATGTAAAACAAATAAATTCTCAAAATTAATAGGCACCGGTGGCCACATGAACAGAGGTGTCAGTACCATTTAGTCTGGTTTGTTGTTGATGGAGATTTCGGGGTTTAATTTTGGTCAGATGTACTGAGATGTCTCCCCCCCCCTCCACCCTAAATGATTTCCTCTTCTCCTTCCACGTAGATGTGGGTTCCCTTACTATAAATTTAACCTTCTTAATACTTACCCACTAAATGTAGCTACGTGTATACCTCAGATGGGAAGTAAGACGTGGAGCACCATATATTTTTTAAATTTAGCACTGCGTCTTACTACCCGTTCGGGTTATACGCTTGAATACTAGTTACACTAATGGTCTAGGGATTGGGAATGTTAAATTTAGAGGAAGTGAACCCGCATTTTGCGTGGAGGGAGAGTGGAAAACACTTTAGGAAAAACCACCCCCAGTTCACCCAAGCGAGATTCGAACCTCGACCTCGCCGTCCTCGTAAGCCTAGCTCAACACGAAACTAGAGCATTAGCTAACTATACCTCCTAGGCGGGTCACCAAACATAAATAAAACAAGTTGCTAACACTACAGTTTAGTTTTGGAAGGAAGAAAATTTAAGAAAAATAACTTTTCTTTCGCGTTCCACATAGATAGCATATTGTGACAGTGTCATTTCATTATTATTGATATCTCTCAAAAGTGACAGCTAAAGATCACTTGGATTTACATATAAATACGTGAAAGTAGAGCTATTAAATATTTGTTTGCCATTAGATAAGTTCCTTCATATTAAAATCGGGTTGTAGAATTTTCTTTTCTGCTGTCGAGGTTAACCGAGCAAAAAATATTACTATTTAAATTGCAACCACACTTAAAATTGGCACAGCATGGGTTGGCTAATAAACAAGAATGTTAGTGGACTAATGGGGCGAGTGGGGGTCGTATTGTCCCTTACATTACTGTTATTAGTTTCTGTCAAGGAATAACAGAATACATCCCAATGGGGAACCACGTCGGACAGTCCAGTACGGACGCTAAACAGCAATTCATCGTCAATAATTAAAGAAATGTATTTTTAAAGTTTAATTTTTGGATATTCAACCCTAAAGGGTAGTTTAATGTCGGGCAAAAAGAGAAAAAGTCGATTTTTATCAAAATTGGCTCCTAACGATTTTGATTACATTTCATTTCTAAACATTTCTAAATATTCCAAACAAAATGGTTTCTCTCGATATTTCGGCAAAATGACTTTAAGGGCTCTGGTCTGACGCGTGAATTATCTTTTTTTTTTAGTAATATCTCCTAAATTGTTTGAGATATGAAATTACTTATCGTTACAAATATGTAGGTCTATACATAATAGGTGACCTGGCGGTCTAGGCGTAAGGTGTCAGACTTCTATGCTGGCGGCCGGGGTTCAATCCTCGGTTCCTGCAAAGATTTATCTGATTACCAAACCCTTCCTTCACCTCTGACAAGACGTCTTGTGAATGTGGGGAATGCCAGGCCTCCACCGTGGNACTACTACTACTACTACTACTACTACTACTACTACTACTACTACTACTACTACTACTACTACTACTACTACTACTACTACTACTACTACTACTACTACTACTACTACTACTACTACTACTACTACTACTACTACTACTACTACTACTACTACTACTACCCCTACCATTACACATTAGCGTAAGTGCGTACAACCCGAACGGGTAGTAAGACGCGGTACTACTACTACTACTACTACTACTACTACTACTACTACTACTACTACTACAATACTAATAATAATAATAATAATAATATTTACAACACAAATATAATATAGGAAGCATATTTTTATACAACCAATAACTTTCAAACTTGTTTGCAGTACAACAGACCACAACACCTAGCAAAACGGCCGTTGATTCATCACTGTGAATAGGGGGAAGCTCACATTTCACAAATTATTCATTTTTTTTGACCGCATCTGAGCTCGAGTTTTGAACCCTTAACCTACTAGCTATTATTATTATTATTATTATTATTATTATTAGCACCGCGTCTTACTACCCATTCGGGTTATACGCACTTACGCTAATGTGTAATGGTAGGGTGAATGTGAGATGAGATGAAATGAAGGACCTACAGTTCAACGTGGAATCCGAACCACGGTGGAGACCTGGCATTCCTCACATTCACAATATGTCTTGTCAGAGGTGAAGGAAAGGTTTGGCAATCAGATAAATATTTGCCGGGACCGAGGATTGAACCCCGGACGCCAGCATAGAAGTCTGACACCTTACCCCTAGACCGCCAGGTCACCGACCTACTAGTTAAACGTGCTACCGACCGAGTATAGGAAGCCGGTCAGATTCTGCCTTTTAGTTACCTGTTTAACTTGGGGGAAACTCACTGTAGGGTCTTTAAGTTAAACATAGACAGATTATATATGCAAATGTAAATCTATTGAAGATTTCTATTCACCCCAAACACATCCGCTTGAGGTTAAATGATTGGAATATTTGACCAATAATTTCGTTTGAATTGGTGTATCGCCTTAGGATTCTCCGTGTTTTGGATTTCCAACCAAGTGTAATGTTTCAGAGTTTTAATATTTAATCAACCTGAAGCAAAATTTCTGTGGCACACCGGGTGAGCCAACATGTCAGAATGTCAATGATATATTATAAAACAATCAAAAAAGAAATTTAGGAAACGATTTGCCTGAATTTACTGTATTTTTAATGTGTTGTTGTGAAGTTCCCCCTCTAACTACAGTACAATTTTTATAAGAAGGGGCTTATCTGACAGATATAAATGCTGTTAAATCTACTTTCATGTATTCATACGTCAAGTTATGCTATCTGCAGATATCACCTATAATATATTTACTATGTACCAATACCCGGAAAATAACAATACTTTAATGAATTAAATAGCAAAGCCATTATAGTTTTTAAGTACAGCTATAGCCGCGTATGAATATCAGATCCTTTAAATACAAAAAATACACCTGGATATGGAAATTGAACCCGGAATCTTTGGAATAAAACCGCCCGTTCTTTTAAGACAAAACCTCGTTCATCCGGGCCTCATTGATCCGCATTTTCGTTTTATCCAAACTAGGATTTTTATTAATTTTTTGTAGCAAAAATTGTTTCTATTTAACGAATAACTGGTGTATTATTTAAAAGAACTCCTTTAAAATACATCAATTAATTAATTACGATACTGTCGTATTAGGGTGAGTATAATAATCTACCAAATTAAAACTGTACTAGGCCTATTAGTTGTAACATTTATCCCGTGTTTAATAATTTGTGATTGTAAAAATGAATGGTGAGCTGTATTAATATATCTTTTTAATTGTTTTAGTGTATTTATTCCTATAATTTCCGAACTATCCAGATTTTCGTAGATCCTGATGACACCTTGACCCGGGTAAAGCGGATAAACAAGATTCTTCTGTACAATATTACACTTTTTACAATAGAAATAACAGTAAAACAATAAGAATAAATTATCAGAAGATTGAAAAATTTATCTTAAATCGTCACAAGCATTAATCTTCATCTTGAAGTGGTTTACACATTTTTTTAATAATCTCAACTCAATACTATTATTTTTAATGAGAATAATTTTTGTAGAAATATTCCTGGATTAAACAATACCCATTAAATCATATGCCTATCATTAATAGGAAACAATAGAAACGGTTTTTATTTAAATTTTAAATATTTTTGGTACAAAGAAAAAAAATATTGGGAGGTGAGTGTAAGAGTTATGTGTATGGGGAATAATATGTGGGTAAATATAAGCAGGAGGTAAACAAGAAACCTATCAATTGGAAACCACTAACTCCCGAGCCATTATAGTGATAAACAAGCAACCTATCAATGGAAACCACTAACTCCCGAGCCATTATAGTGATAGGCGTAGTAGAGGGGTGAGGAGGAGGAGATTTTTAAGGGACAAGGAAAGAAAGATGAATTGGCTAGGACACTAGATAAGAAAGAAATGCCTGTTGAAGGCGTCAATCGAACGAATGTTAAATGGGAAGAGGGGATAAAGAAGGAGATTAAAGACTATGGATTCAATCAAGGTTGGAGGAATGTAAAACACTGAGAAACTGGCGTAGGTTCTAAAAACGTGAAGGCGTTTCAAATCGGGCAGAACTACACCTGATAATGATGATGAGGGACTTATGTTGCAGCCAACACAACAACCCTGCTCTAAAATACCCCCGTCAAGTAGGCAACCTTGCAAATATTCCTGATCAATACTTGATTCTACTAATGTGTTTCCACAGATATCTATGCTAATCTTAGTTATACATTTTACGATATGTCATTTGACGAGATTATCAATAACTAGCAGCCCAACCCGGCTTCGCACGGGCATAATAATATAATAAAAGAAAATACACAATGTTTTTCAGTGAGTTTCTAAAAAATAACATTTATTGAAAACAAAAAACTAAGATATTAAATTTTTTTGTGAATATATTTCCTTAAACTTTTTTTTGTATTTACATTGTTTTTTATATATTTTTTTTATTTTTTTATATATTATTTTTCACTTTTTTTTTTTT
>CABFVX010004498.1:0-64606 GCA_902151425.1 Timema shepardi | reverse complement strand
TGGAAATCTTGGTTTTGTTCAGTGGTGTACCTCTGTGAATATTTGGTGGATCTAGTGGAATATTTTTCCACATTGGAGGTGACAGCCGCACTTAAGTACTTCCAGGATATGTCAAATGATAAGGTAACCCTAATGTTGATTGAATGCCAAGCAACATTTTTAATTGAGTACTGTTCTGAATTGGTGTAATTAATTACTATACTCGCAGGTTCTACCTATGCCTTCAGTCATAAGCTGTATGTTAAAGTGACAGAGCTACAAAGTAATTTTAAACGGATTTATGACATGAACTACGGAGAAAAAACACAGGAAAAATGGGAAATTATTCCAACTCTAAAACAACCAAATGTCAAAAGTCAGTTTCAATCTTTAGGACAGCAGTGCCTTATAAAGCTGAATTCACTCCATCAGTCAGACGCATCCAAAACATTTTTTGAAAACATTGGTACTCTTTTTGGCATTCGCTCGATTAGGACAAAACAAGTTAATTCTGATCTCTTCCGATCAGCTTGGAAAATACCATTTTTAAAATCCTGCTCTGAAATTAATTTTCAAATAGGATACTGTGCGTTGCAGACACAATTGAGAGCCTTGCAAAGCAATAGTAAAATAGTTGACATTTTGGACATATTGTTTGGACTGAAAGAAGACCATGAAGAGTTTGCCATCAACAGCATAAAAGCAATATGGATTCCAGTGTCTAATGTTGACAGTGAACGTGCATTTTCGGCATATTCCAACATTATGTCAGATAAGCGCACTAACTTGAAAATTTGGAAACAACGTTGTCTTTGTACTTTGGTGATTGACGTGAAGTATGTTGATAACAGGTATGGACATTTTTGTCTTATAAAATAATTCAGTGCAAGTACTTTCTAAGCTATTTGAATTAATTTATTACCATTACCTTAAAAAAAACTCTTAAGACTTTTTATATCGAAAATCAGGTTCTTACCCTTCTATTTACCGAAATTTAACTTTTTATTTAACGAAATCAAGTAATTTTATTTATTGAAAATCATGGTTTTACCCTTTTATTTACCGACTTTTTATATCGAAATCCAACTTTTTATTTAACAAAATCCAGTGGTTTTATTTACCACAAATCAGAGTCTCTACCTATGGCGCATATATGTATATGCACCATAGGTAATCACAATAAATCCAAAATGAGGTTTCACAAAATTATATATATTATATATATGCTTCCATTTGAGTCAAGTATTTCTGAAAGCTCCCGATTTCAAGTATATTAATAATTTTAAAATGTTAAAGTATATTAAAACACATGTTCTTAAAATATGAATGACATTCATTTTTATAAAGGATAAATACTTTTGAAAAAAAGAGGTTAAACAATGGAAATTTCGGTTTTTAGATTAGAAATAACACTTTTAAAAATAAAAACAACACTCAAATAAAATAAATGCATAATAATAAAAATCTTATAAAAAGTAATTAAAATGGTTTCACACTCATGTCTTTAAAGACATTAAAACTACACCAACAATAATTATACACAGCAGGTCAACACCATTGTTTATGCATGAACACAAAGTAAATGTTAACATATCATTTTTCCAGACTAAGTGAATGTTAACAAAGCAGTGCGCATTGAGCCCACCCATATATTCATAGAGTGCAGCACACTTCAATTTTGTCACGCTGGCTCTGCATTAGTACGGGAACATCCCTAGTCTATCAATGGGCCTGGCCCCAAAAAAAGATCGGCTTTTATAATTGATGAACAACATGCCAATATATGAGTGTGCGAGTGAGAGGAGAGTAATGGAAGCAAATAAAGGAGGACAAATAGTAAGGAAAGAGGAATCTAGAGGCGCTTTACTGAACTTACCTGACCACAGGCTGGAAATACTTGATGATAATGATAGTGATAATTATGATCTTCAATTTCTTAAATTTTCAAGCTTTTGTCATTTTAATCTTTAGGTCTAATAGATAATGAATGATAAATCAAGGTTTCACTTTTTACTGGCCAGAAAATAATAAACTTAAATGTTTGTACACATATTACAACAGGCCTTATAAGGGAGGGTGTGTGTGTGTTTATCATGACCCTCCTTCAATCTTTGCCCCTCTTCACCTTACACCTGGGGTATAATTATGAGAACTGTTGTAACGTTGAATCATCTGCTGTTTGTGATTTCCAGATTATTAGGGTACATACACCCTTCTAATGTGTGGCTTGAATTTGCTGGACATTTTTTTAAACTTGCTTAAGTTACGTTTTTTTTAAATATCAGGCTTGTTATTTACTTTTAAAAGTGATAATAAGCTGGCAAGATTATTCACATTGCACCAAGTTTGTCATTAGCATAATGGCAAGCAAGCTATTAGCCTGTCAACTTGACCTTTATTTATAATTCACTCTCTTATCAACTGAAGTAAAACCACTTTGTGCCTTGCTCTTGCTCTTGTTATTTTAACGTTCAAGTCCATTATCACAGACAAGGAATTTGACAGGTGTACTTTAAATTGGAAGGCACTGGTTAGGTCCTAATATCTACCTAAAATACTTTTTATATGTTTAGGTGTATTTTTAACACATATATTACAATTTTTAGCATGCAAGTTTGGCATTTTCAATCAAGTGTGTTGTTTTAAATTGAGTTTGTTTGTAAGGCTCTCGTATAATAACCAAAGAATCCTTTACCCTACTTTGAAATATTTACAATATATATATATATTTATACAGGATGAGGCGGAAATATATGACCGTTTTACAAGTGTAATAACTTTTGTATATTCAAACATAAAATTGTTTACATTTTGTTATTAAATTCAGCATATGTTGCCATTGTTATATACACCATGAAACCATTTTTAGAACACAAGTTAGGTATGAAAAATAACATCTTCCAAATGCCTTCCATTTTCATTCACACGTTGCTGAAGTCCTGCTCTGAAATTTAGTCATGACATCACAAAGCATGTTTATCGGTATTGCCCTAATTTCACATTCGATAGCAACCTTGAGTTCTTCCAAAGTGCATGGCGTCAAGTATGGTGGTCAGAAGGAGGTGGTCACTACTAGCAGTTATTGCCATTTCAGTAACCATGGGGCAGTGGAATGTGGCACATCGCACTTTCACTGTGGAGGCATTTTTTAAAAACAATGATTCCGTTGAGTGTAAGCAGCGAGCATTTCTTCGTTATTTCATTGTCGGTCGTCATGGTTGAGTGCCTTTGTGCAACATGATTTTGCTGTGGGTGGAGAACTTCAGGCCCACATCACAAGCAACTAAACAAAATCAATCGGGAGGACCGCGATTTGTGAGAATACCACAAAACATCGAAGTAGTATGTCACACCATTGAAGGTAGCCCTCGTCGTTCAGTTCATCGACATTCCACTGCTTTAAACATTTCAGATCGAACCTGCCGACGAATTCCACACTTAGATTTGCATTTCCACCTGTACAAAATAGAGCTTACTCAGGAGCTACAACCTCGTGATCATATGACTCGACTTGCGTTTGCTACAATGATGTTAGAAACGATGACTGATGACACTATTGCAATCATGTCTGATGAAGCTCATTTTTATCTCACAGGTTTCGTTAATAAACAGAACTGTTGGTATTGGTCTGCAGCGAGCTCGAGAGTAATTCATGAGCGTCCACTTCACTCACAACTAGTAAAAGTATGGTGTGGGATGACACATTGTGGGGTCATTGGCTCGCATTTCTTCGAACAGTATGGTCAGAGTGCTACAATGAATTCTGATAGCTATGTTTTGATGTTAAGAAACTTCCTCAGACCTCACATGTGAAGAACACAACTGAATAATGCCCAAGTGTGGTTCCAGGACGACGGGGCAACCTCCCATACATCACGGGTTTCCAGGGCAGTGCTTCGAGACATGTTCCCACAATGCCTAATTGCACTCCATGGAGATATCCCATGGTCAGTGCGGTCACACGATCTTGCTCCGTGTGACTACTTTTTGTGGGGTTACCTGAAGCCAAAAGTTTTCATTGATAAACTATGCACTTTGGAAGAATTCAAGGTTGCTATCGAACGTGAAATTAGGGCAATACTGATAAACATGCGTTGTGATGTCATGACTAACTTCAGAGCAAGACTTCAGCAATGTGTGAATGAAAATGGAGGGAGGGCATTTGCTAGAAGATATTTTCCACACCTAACTTGTGTTCTAAAAATGGTTTCATGGTGTGAATAACAATGGAAAAATATGCTGAATTTAATGACAAAATGTAAACAATTTTTTGTTCGAAAATACAAGAGTTATTACAATTGCAAAACCGTCATATATTTCTGCAGCACTGAGTATACATTTTGTGTATTGTAATGTAATTGGTTTTTCCTCAGCTCTCATTTAAACTAAATCAATAAGAAATAAATTTTACTTTGTTTGAAGAATAAACAAAATCGGTAAAAATAATCAGCGAAGCTTTTAATTATATTTGATATGATCTATATTTAAAATTAATATTTTATAAAATGAATTATTGCCTAATGGCTTGGAAATGTATAATAATACAATATATAAACCCTGTACAATAATGTGAATTAAGTGAAAATGAAGGAATCCAACTTAAAAGGATATAGTTAGATTAGGTTAAGATAAGGACAAAAACAAATATTTTTTGCTTTTCAGAGGAAAGAGAACCGCACACATTATTTTTGATTTTGTGGATGTCTTCAAGGTTATTTCAAGGTCAACTTTGGTTTAAAAAGAATTAAACCCTATAATTTTTACCTGTACACAAACACAAACTTTTTCCTGAAGCTTTTTATTTGGCATCAATTTTTGAAGATAGTTTGACTTGTAGTTTTTTATAACATTATTTATTCAAGAACATTTTATGACATTATCTTATTCTTTATTATGTTAAATGCAATATTATCTATAACATTACTTTAATAAATGTTAATAATGATCATCAACTTGGATATACTTTTCAATTCACTTTATAAAAGATTGATGAGCAGTGTAGTAAGAATAGTTAATTGCAAACAAATGTGAGAGCATTTGACTTTGTAATCAAACAACTCATTTTTAAAGCTTTGGGATTTTTTTTTAGGTTTGAAGTTTGCTTAAATCCTCGAATGTCAAATATCCTTAAGGTTTCCTGGGGCACGAAGGATTTGAGGGTCCATCTCCAACTAAAATGTATATATTTATATTAAACTATTTAATTTTTTCATAAAATTTCCTATTAATTTCATTTGAGGTTATTTTGGTCACATTAAAATAATATTAGGAGACTAAAATATTTAATTTCAATGATGATGTAGTTAGTTTTCTTACGAGATTGATTGAAAATTGCTGTGAGCTCGAGCAGTTGCCAACCCTTGTTCTAAAGACTTCCACCGGGGTGCGCTAGTGGCTGTGAGAGTTTTCTTTATCATCCATGGCAATTGTCATCAAACCTTGATAGTGCCTTTCTATAGTATCTATCTTATTCCACTCTGTGGCATAGTCATTTTGTTATTTTGCAAATAAGAGCTAGTAGGGATTGTTTTTCTGGGACTGTACCTGTTACCTACTTAGGGGAGGATTTGATTGGATTTATGTGTCTTATGGTGTTCAACTGTTGTCTTTTAGCGTATTTTTGGAATTTATTCCTCTTCTGGGTTACAGGCTTGTGGTTTTGTTTCAGGTGTTACTCACTACCCCTCATGGTCGGGAAGATTGTGACTTTTAATATTACTAACATTTTTTTCTCTAACAATAAACATTTTAATATACTATTAGTGGTAAGCTACTGATAATATTTTAGTGAATATTGAAGTTCACATTACTTGACTTAGGCATCGATTAAAGTATATTTAATAACATTTCTAGTTATGGAAATTAGACTTTAGGTAACAGAATAGGTGACAATTCTATTTTAGTTAAAACCAGTCAAACCAGTTTGTGAAAACTTAACAGTGACATTACAAAAATTGACAATAAATAATAACGATTATTATGTCATCACTCTGTGGATTAAAGCTAAATATATATTTTGGTATCCTTTCACAAGATTATTTTCCATCTTAAAAGTTAATGCTTGTTCAAAAATATGAAAAGAACCAATTTTTACAAGATTTGGGATCCTTAAAAGGATGTGTTCACTTTCTAGTTAACATACAAATATTATCATTAGGGCTCGGATTTATATTTAATTATATATTTTAAAAATGTTTTTCAAACCTATGCCCATGAATATATCTTCACGAATTGCGTGACTTTTGACGCATTTAGATAATTTTTTAAACAAATATTTTTGAATGTTTTTGTATTTTTAGTTAATAAATAGATATTACTTTGTTATGGTTTATAAACACATATTTTGTTGATTTTAGTACAAAATGTGTAGATACTTGAATCAACTTTTTGACAACCAACAACATGTATTCTAAGAAAATATTATATCAGTGTGTATTGACTTGACTGTTCTTACAGGAAAAGTTGAATTTTGTTTACTCAAAGGAAGAACAATAATTTAATCTGCCATAGTTTTCCTACTCATTAGTTACCTAAGCTTGTGCTTTGTTACTATTTCATTTTGAAGGAATTTGATTTGCTTATTGGACAAGGGGAGTGGGAGGGTGGTCAGGGTATGGGTGCAGAATATGTTCAGAGATTCAACATTTCCCCAGAACATAACATTTTCATAAAAAAAAATTCCCCAAAAACCATAGCGCTCAAAATAAAGTATTGAATATTTTATAGATGCTGAAGGGATGAAGGGAATAAGGATTATTTGTAGTAATTCAAAGAATAATTATATCGCAAGAACTAATTTATTAGTTTATTGATACATTTTATTTAATCATAGCAACGGTAGTAAGAAGGGTAAAAAAATCATAGAAGAATAAAAACAATCATGACAGTATCTAGGATTAACATATCACAATAAAGTGCATACAAGTCTTTGGCGAGTGATTAATTGTCCATTGTTTTGTCTTATTTCAACACTCCCCCTCACTCGTCAGAATAGTTGTCCAAGCCCAAAACCGCATACTAGTTGACTATGCCTGGGAGAGGCCAATGCCTTGGTGAGAACATCAGCTTCCAAAGTCTCGGTTGGCTTGTAGTTGATGATGATTTCTCCGGCTTGTACCTTTTCTGTAATGAAGTGTTCTCTAATGCTGATATGTTTGGTCTTTGAGCTTACGATGTTATTCTTAGTCAAATGTTGTGCAGACAAATTGTCATTAAGTATTTCAATTGACTGGTGAGGCACACCCATGTCATGTAGTAATTGTTCTAAGTGTATTGCATCTTTTGCTGCCTTTGTCAATGACATATATTCTGCTTCCACTGTAGACAAAGCCACAGTTATCTGTTTTCTTGATTCCCAGCTGATGGAAGTTGCTGCAAACTGGAAACAGTATTCTGAATAAGATCTTCTATATTCTCCAGTTGCCCAATCAGTATCTGCCAACCCAATAAGTGGTTTGTTAGTTTTCTTAAAAACTAGTGCGAGATTTTTGGTTCCCTTTAAATAGCGCAAGACTCTTTTGGCAGCTAGCCAATGCTCTTTCCCCAAACAGGTGTTGTATTGAATTAAGAAGCTGACTGTGTGTGTTATGTCTGGCCTAGTAGCTACAGACAGATACATAAGTGAACCAATCAAGTTTTGATAGGGATATTTTTCGGTAATTCCAGGATTCTTCTGTAACTTCATGCCAGGTACCATTGGAGTTGCAACAGGTTTACAGTCACTCATGCTTTATTCTTTGAGAAGTTCTTCAATGTATCAAGTTTGTGATGCTGAAATCATACCGTTCTTGTGGCAGAACTCGATTCCTAAACAATAATGTAGTTCTCCAAGGCCTCGCATATCAAAGTAATTAGTTAGTTCTTGCTTTAAATCATTCAGCTGTTGCTGATTTCTTGATGCCACTATGTCATCTACATATATGGCTATCAACGTTTGTTCCTCCCCTTTAGTAGTAGTAGATGTGTATATACAAGGGTCAGCATGTGAGGGAACGAAACCCAATTACTTTAGTTTCAAGTCCAAACTTTTAAACCATTGCCTACCAGCGTGTTTTAAGCCATAAACAGCTCTTTTAAGGAGGCATACTTTGTCATTATCAGATTTTTGAAGCTTTTCTAGCATATTCTTAGCTTTGAGAAATGTAGAGCGATCTTTTTTGTGAATTTCTTCCATCAATATGTCACACAAAAATGTTTCCAACATGTCTGGTTTTTGCATTAAGATTCTTTCTTCAAGTTCACCTTTGAGGAAGGCAGTCTAAACATACATTTGAGTAACTTTCATGTCTTGATTAAGTGCCACTCTAAGAAGAACTTTCATTGAGCTCAGTTTTGCGACAGGAGCATAGGTTTCAACAAAGTCAATTCCCGGGCGCTGAGCAAAACCTTTTGCAACAAGATGAGCTTTCCTTCTCTCTAGCTTCCCATTGGCTTTATATTTATTCTTTAATACCATTATGCTACCTATCACATTGGCACCATCTTCTCGATCTACAATTTCCCTAGGTTCAATTTTTAAGTGAGATTTTATTTCTTCTTTCATAGCTTTTTGCCATGCTTCTCCATCACCTCCTCCTAATGCATCTTTAACATCACAGTAGACTGACACATCATAATCTGACATCCAAATCGGAAGTTTCCTGTTGTGTTTTGGCCTTGAATGTACTTGGTCTTCAGCTGGATCTTGCTCTTCTTGGTCTGAGAGTTCTACAAGGTTTCGAACTGGAACTGGAACATATGGAGCTGGAAGAGTTATTTCATCAACATTTTCTTCATTAATAACGTCTTTATTGTCCTCATTATGTTGATCATCTATTATTATAATGTTTTCTCCTCTTCTCTCCTTTGAGTTATAGAATTTCCTTTCGTTGGTTATCCATATTCTATAAGCTTTCGAAATTTCAGAGTATCCAACAAAAATCCCTTCATCTGCTCTTGAAGTAAACTTTCCTTTACCAGGTTTTTTGTCCAAAACGAAGGTTTTGTTGCCAAATACATTAAGATGTCAAACCAATGGAACTCTTCCTACCCATTTCCGAAAAGGAGTTTCACCTTTAAGGGTCCTTGAGGGAGACTAATTACGCAGGTAGTTTGCTGTGTGAACTGCCTCAACCCAAAATGACGGGGGGACGTTTTACTCCAACATGAGACATCGGGCTTTATCAAGTAGGGTTCTATTCATCCTCTCAGATAACCCATTTTGTTGAGGGGTATACAGTGTAGATGGCCGCCTCTGAATTCCGCATTCTTTTAGAAAACTCTCAGATTGCTGAAATTTAATTGTGTTTTCTTTAAAATTCTCAACCTCGTTTTTATATACTTTGAAAACTTCTAGAACTTCATTTTTATGTTTTAAAAAATAAACTCGGCTGTAGCGTGTTTTCTCATCCATAAAGGTTACAAAATAGCTCTAACCGCCAGGGGATTCAACAAGCATGGGGCCACAAACATCCGAATGCACTATTTCCAAAACTTTGAGATTTTCTGGAACTTCTCTTGTAGAAAAGGGAGCTGGGGTCAATTTTCCTTTTATGCATACCTCACAATCACTCAGCGTATCACCTTTTTTTGAAATCTAAGCATTCCAATGTTTCATTTTTACACGCCAACCTAAAATTTACTTCATTTAAGTGAGCTAGTTTTTGATGCCATTTTTCTATTGCATGTTCTTCATGCGCTTTATTTGTTACTTTTACAGACTTAGAATTAACATAATATAGCCCATTTGACTTCTTAGCTTATAGTACTACATTGCCTTGAGGATCTGTTACTAATGCTTTGTTCTTTTTGAACAGGACATCGAACCCTTTATCAGTCACTATAGATACTGATATTAGATTTATGGTCAGATTTGGTACAAATAATGTGTTAGGCAAATTAATTTTGTTCGAATCTTTCATTTCGATTTTAACTAGGCCAGTCCCAATAGTAGAAGCTGTATGATTCTTAGATGCCAGTTTAAGAGTCCCATGTTCAGGGGTTTCAACAATGTCCTGAAAACTGTCTTTATTTCCACACATATGTGAACTGCTTCCGCTGTCAATGCACCATGATCAACTTTCAGACTCACCTGAATTAGAAGAAAGGCACTGTTCTTCCACTTTGAAAGT
This sequence comes from Timema shepardi, assembly GCA_902151425.1. NCBI lineage: Eukaryota > Metazoa > Arthropoda > Insecta > Phasmatodea > Timematidae > Timema > Timema shepardi. The sequence goes on along the minus strand of CABFVX010004498.1, from coordinate 54,518 downwards.
TGACTCCCCCTTTTTATTGTTGCTCCAACAGTTCACGGCCTTATGACCGATCCGTCCACATTTATGGCATTTATATTTAAATTGCGAGGTTGAGGGAACATTTGTAGGTTTTTGAAAATAATTTGAACGATCTTTGTTCTTTGATTTTTTTTTTTTTTTTCCGAAAAAAGCATCCTCCAAGGTCATACTATCATTTTTGCTTCTGGCTTCAAACTCTTCAATTATTTTGATTCTTAAGTCCTCTGGGGTAGGCAAGTTATCCCTGGACTCAATTGCTACCCTAAAATTTTCAAAGGATTTAGATAAGCTATAAAGCATCATTATGCTTAAAAGATCGGGATTTATACTGATTTCCAACTCTTCAAGCCTATCAACAGCGTCCTTACGGACGCCGTCACACTCATTCATTTTCTGAAGGATCAATTGTTTCAATAAAGTGGCTTTTCTAGCAGGACCTTTACTTTGGTAAAGTTTTGATAATGTATCCCACACATCTTTTGAAAATTTACAGTTCTTAATATGTCTAAGTTCACTGGGCGATATAATTAAGGTAAGATCTGACCTTGCATTGAGATCTTGTTGCTTCCATTTAATTATGTCATCATCATTGGTTGTGGAGCATTTTTCTTGACCAGAAACATATTTCCATAATCCATTTCTTATCAAAACTGCTTGTGCTTGAAGCTTCCAAGTATCGTAGTTATCCTTTTTAAGTGGCTCGATACAATAGTTTACAAAATTTGCCATGACAAAAATTTATTGTTTAACTAGCAGCACGAATTATAACACTTTCACAATCGATGAGCACAACTTAATACTTTCATTTAAACTACAATAATTTACAGCATTTTTAGAATGAGTTACTTCATTTATTTTGAGCACATAGCTGGGCCCATAACATGTAGTAATTCAAAGAATAATTATATCGCAAGAACTAATTTATTAGTTTATTGATACATTTTATTTTAGCATAGCAATGGTAACAAGATGGGTAAACAACATCATAAAAGAATAAAAAAACAATTATGACAGTATCTAGGATTAACATATCACAATAGAGTGCACATAAGTCTTTGGCGAGTGATTAATTGTTCATTGTTTTGTCTTATTTCAACATTATTACCTACTACAGTGTTTGGAAAATTCGAATTTAAACATATTTTTAATCATAGTTATTTTTATAGTATCCACCTTATAAAAAATGTATCTGTCTCCCAGAAATGGCAACCTTCATTCCCATTTCCTTGTGTGCCTTACATATTGTGTTATTAATTGTTCATTGATGCAAGTAGGCTTATCGGTACCAACATTTAATTATACATCTTTAGAGTAAGAGGCAATGGACTGTAATTCCAGGAGGCCTTGATTTAATTTTTGGTTTTCTTAGATGTCTCGTTTTTCGTAGACTCGCCACTATTGCAAGGTCTATCACTATCAACCACACTAGGGGAAATACTATCGCTATTATAACTATGAGTTTTTTCGATCACATAATTTACGTTTTACAAAACTTGCAATACATCCTTTACCCTTACTTCTAGGTTTTCCTTGAAGATGTTTATTAAATACGTGATATCCGAATTTATCACGTCTGCCACGCACAAGCACAGTTGACTTCTTGTTTGCTCTTTAAAGTCGACATAATAAACATTTGTTTCACTAAATCATCTAATTTTTCATAGACATTTATCAATTGTAGAGTGTACAAACCTTAATAGGTCCACTAAAAACCATTTCATGGCTACACAATTATTACAATATACATGTCACGAGTTTAAATAAACTGCACGCACAACGCCGTATAATTAGGCGGCGATATAATGGGTGACTGAATTCAAACTAAAATAAAACCTAGCTCACCCTTCCAAACCCTCCACCGCCTGACTGCCATAGCTACCAAACAACCGTGGTGGGGTAGGTGACTGATGACTCATCACTCAATCACATCATTAGCCAGGTTGAATTATTAGATTTTTCCTTTTCCCCTTATCTCAACCTCTGACTCATCTTTAAAACTGATGGTGTGTTTTTAATTTATAATATTTTTGCCTAAGTCACTCCACACATATCAATAGCCAAGCATGTGAAGAATGCATCATTGAAGAAATGATCAAAACAGAAACTTTTGAACATTCAAGAGTTGAAGCTTGTAGAATTGTAGAATCACCTTGCTCAAAGTTTTTCTAAGACATTTGCCACGCTTTTGTAGATGCAGCTATTCCAGTTAATAGATTGAAATATTCTGTGTTAAAGAAAACTCTAGAAAAATATACAAAACTAAGCATCCCTGATGAGTCAACTGTCAGGAAAAACTACCGTTCAGAATTTTACACTATTAAAAATTCGGTAATTGGTGAAAATTCCATATGGATATGCATGGATGAAATGACAGATTCAACAGGCCATAACATTGCTAATGTTATTGTTAGTATTCTTAAGAGTGAGCCATCACTTTTATTTCTTATCACTACTAATACTGAGTGTCTAACAAAATCTAACAACTAAACAATTGCGAAAACATTTAACGATTCACTGATGGTACTTTGGTTCGATGTATTACACTATGACCTTGTTCATCTATTTCTCTCCGCTGCAGCACCCTATTTGATAAAGGTGGTAAATATTAAAAATACTGAACACAAAGATGGTACATTTAACATGTTTGGCTGGTGTGCACTGTGTTGCAGACTTTTTGGTCACTATACCCAGAAGTGAACCGAGTAATTTCAAGTGTGAAGAAGGGTTTTTTGAAGGCACTGAACTGAGTGGTATTGTTTAAACAAGAAGCATCTGCATTAGCATTGCCATCACAACCTATTTTAACCCAGTGAGGAACTAAGATAGATGCTGCAACATATTATGCAGACAATTTCAGAAAAATTCAAGAAATTATCACAATGCTTGATGAAGAAGACGCAGATTCCATAAGTAAGGCAAAAAAAGCAATGTTACAAGGGAGTGTTCAAGAAGGGTGACCGAAAAAAAGTGCAAACGATAAAAGCACACATGAAAATTCCGCAAAGAAAAAACCCTATGGTCATAAATACTCACAGGAAAAAAGATCACACGAAAAAATGCTTACATGGAAAAATGCTCACACGGATAAATGCACACACGGAAAAATGCCCACACGGAAATATGCCCACACGAAAAATGTTCACATGAAAAATTGCTCACACAAATAATCGCTCACATGGAAAAATGCCCACATGAAAAAAACTATAAATCAAGGTTAATTTTTAACGGAATGTAAGTTTGATTGGGGTTTGCATTACTAAACTTTTTAGTTTCCACTTGTAAAGTACGCGTTTGACTTATTCTTGTGCATTCATAGAGTTTGCATTTACTTTTTTTTTGGGGTCTTTTTGTTAATTTAAGGTAATTTTTTGGAATATTTAGTGTAATTTTATGGATAATTTTTTGACACATTTTAGTTCATCTAAATCCTGGCCCTGGTACAACAACATAACCAATGTTTACAAGTGTTTAGGGTTCAAATAAAATACAAAAATATATCAAAATAGAGTTATATTTATTGGTTATTATACATTTAAGTTGGATCTACATGCTGATGTAGTTTAATAAGTAGGCTAAATATTACTTAAAATAAAATAAAGACTACTCTAACAATTTTAAACTGAAAGTTGACATTTTAATACAAAGTGTTGACCCTCGGAGACCCAATTTTAATATTTTTACTTTCTCGCTACCTCATTGGTAGAGCAAGTATTGTGATCGTAAAAAATAAAATAAAAAATAAAGAAGAAGAAAAATAGGACTCAAGATTTCAATGAATGTCGATGTTTCACAATCCTTCAAATCCGAAAAAGTGGTTTTCGCAATGCCGTCTGTCTGTCTGTCCATCTGTTTCTCAGTCTGTACCTTGGGCTAGAGCCTAAACTATTAAACGATTGGGCTGTCTCAGTATCTAGAGTTTTCATACAGTTACCCCGATTAAATTTTGGAATCGTATATCTAACCCTAAAATTAAGGGTAGTTTCCTTAGGGCGGAAAGAGGAAAAAATCGATTTTAACACATTTGGCTTTTAACGATTTTGATTAAATTTCATTTTTAAACTTTGATCAATATCACAAACTAAATGGATAGCCTCAATTTTTCATCAAAATGACTTCAAGGATTCCGGTCTGATGCGTAAATTCTAATTGAGAAAAATTCCATTTTCTGAGAATCGGCTACAGCGATTTTGATTAATGCTTGCACCTAGACGCTAATTTAGATTATAAACAATTTTTTTTTCCTTTTCTCATGAAAATGACTTTTAGGATTCCTTACAGAAGCAAAATTGTTTTATATATCCACAACTATTTGAGATACTGAATAACTTATCACTGTACAACTATTGTAGTACTATTAAAAGTAAAAAAACTTTCATTTCAAATATCTACACTAATATTATAAAGAGGAAAGATTTGATTTCTGTTTTTTTTTGTTTTTTGTTTGTAATGGATAAACTCAAAAACTACTGGACCGATAGTAAACATTTTTTCACCAATATAAAGCTACATTATCAGCGAGTAACATAGGCTATATTTTATTTTGAAAATTTAATTATCTTTTTTGAAAATTTAATTTATTCCTCATAAAAATGTTTATAGTCGCTCATATTTTATGGTAGAGTCTCTGATGATTCTTCAATATGTGTGTTGAAAATAATAATGGGGGGGAAAGGGGGAAGGGTCTAGTATTTTTATAGAACCAATAGTTTCTGATATATTGACAAATATATCAATATAATTTGGTGAGCTTTAGTTGTGAAGAGATACTTAAATTCAAACGTAATAATTCTTTAATGCCATAGAGTAAGCATATAAGTAAGTGTCTCAAGAAGTTGATGTTGTTTTTTCTTTAACCTCTTAGGGTAAGTGTTTGTACAGCACAGGGGTGAATCCAAGATTTTTGTGAGGGTGGGAGGGACTCATGTGGTCCCATCAGGATTGAGTCGGGGTGTGGGGGCTTCAAGAAATATTGACATAAAAATAATTCAAACTTTGAGAGGAAATCTTTGAGTAATTTTTCAGTGTAACGCTAAACTTGAGAATAATCCTCTAATGAAGGGTATAAAATGAAGTTTGCGATTAGTATTGAAATTTATTAAAAGTAAATAATAAGAACATAGTTAATGATTATTAAGAGGGAAATAAGTTTAAACATTATAACAATTAACACGTTATGTGTATGGTAGTCTCAAAAGATTTTGTTTAAAGCACATTATTTAAAAATAAATTATTTTAATCAACCGAGCTGACTGGTACACAGCTCAACCCTTCTCTCTATTGAGAGAAGGTGGTTGCTATACAAAGAACAGACAAGAAAATCACTACGGATCTTTATTTGGCCCTGACCCAAATCAGAGAAACGCAGACTCCCAAACTTAGCAGTTATAACCATCAGAAAATTAAAGTGTGTAACCATTCAAGATATTGGAAATTAGGGTTTTATTGATGAAAGCATAACAAATGACATGTAATAGATAAAACCCCAAAGGCAGTTTTATTATAAATGATAATGGTCATTGGTTAACAATATTTATTTGGTTGGTTGCGGACAATGCGCAATATCAATACTCCAACAAAATATATTGTGAAGCGAGAAATCTGCATAATTAAATAAGAATCATATTACGATGTTACAGCATGCCAAAAACACTCACCAAGATTAAAGAACGTGTTTAATAATTTAACAATACCATTTTAATTGCAAACATTTAAGGTTCGTGAGTCATAATCAAAAAGAATTCAAGGCGGAAAAACATCCGATTGCCACCTCAACATACCTAAAATATTCAAAGATACCCATAGGTACAAATCGGACTTATAACATATTAAATGGACTGTACATATCTTACTTCCTGGCTAGTACATATCAAAAATGACATTCTGCTCTTAACCATACCCCAGGTTACAATATATACAATCAGTCATTCTTCCCATCGAACACTCGAGAGGCGGGGTGACCTACTGATCAAAAGGCATAATAACTTCCTAACTTATTTTCTTTATCCTTGATAAAGCTTAGAATAATCAACCAATATTATATTTATCAAGACTCTCTACAATAGTAAGCCTTTCAATCTATCGCGCAGAATGGCGCAATAAGATAGATTTATGATGTTTAACTTCCAAATAAAAAACCTAACCAGCCCTTGGGGGTTTAAGGCCATAAAGTGCTAATAAGCTAAACAAATCTAATTATCTGACACATAACTATAGTATAATTCCATTAAGTGAATAAATATGCTGAGGCAATTTCAAATGAATCCTTACATTATTTATCAAGAGTTAGACTCGTTCTTCAGTATTCCTATTAAGAATAATAATAAAAAACCTATCCAACATAATATACACTTACAAGTTGTAAGTCCTAATCCTAATATCATCAAAGAGTGCTATATGCATGCTGAGTACAAGCTTATATTTAATATTGCCCAGCGGGGGCGGGGAAAAATGGGAGGGAGGTATTACAAGTGCAATGATGCCATTCTCAACAACTCATAGTGTTAGGCTCTCCTTGACACCTGTGCACAATGTCGAAAGAGCGTCATCTCGGGGGGTAGGGCTACACACATGATTGCACAGAGTTCCACTTTCACATGCTATAGCGCCTGCATGTTCTTGCCACTCAAGTAACGTGAGTCACGTTACGCAGCACTCCACAACTTCATTCTTGTCTTAAGTGAACGGTTGACGGTGCGGTGTGTCGATGAGTGCAGGATCAAAACACGGCGCTGGTCTCCCGGTAAAACGGGGTAAGTGTATGTACTTTGTAGGTTGCAGTGGTTAGGTGGCATAGATGTTTGTAGTCACGGTACATTAAAAAATCTTTCTTTATTATTAATCATTGAAATAGTAGTAATAAAAATAATAAAATAGATATAAACCTAAACAATGTTTGTGCAACAAGGTTAGATGCACACAACTTAAATTTGGGTAGTTTCATTAATCCCATTTTTGCCACTTTAATACCTAATGTGATTGTTTTAAGTATTAATAATAAATACCGCATATCAATAATTTAATAATGTTACCAATAACCATTAAAAAAATTAAATCTGGTTAGTGAGATAGTATTATGTGACAATAAAACTAGTAATGACTTAACATTGATTTAATTGGTTTAATTTCTTGAAGGGGGGCGCGCATCCCCCACACTTCACTCTTGGATCTACCTCTGTTACAACAATGACTTAATAGTCAATAGTTACCTATTTTATTAATCAAAATTTATAAAAGAAAAATTTAATAGCAATGCGATAACCATAAGATGTGCATCCCCTAATAAAATGTTGAATTTTTTTTAACCGGAAGTCAAAATTTTAATACGAAGTGTTGACCCTTGGAGACATAATATCGATATTTTTTATTGGTCCAGATGTACAAATGAAGATGTTAATTCTTTTTAAAAAAATATTTGTAAATATAGCAGTTCGTTAGTGTATATTATATTATGAATGTGGGTAAATATCTACATTTTTAAACACTAGAGCGAGAAAGTTTTTGTGGAGTTCCTTACCATTTATTTTTGTAGTGATTTACATTTGGGAGGTCAAACATAATCTATACATCAATTTCAATCAAAATCAGTAAAGCCCTTTTCAAAATTGGAATAAAAAAAAAAGCACTCATCACGCTTAATTTGAGGGCTAGAGTGTGAAAATGAAAAAGAAAAAAAAATCTGGATGTATAAACTAGTAAAACTTAAATATAAAGTTTTAGCACATAAGTAGATAGACAAACAAGGAGACTGACAGAATTGTAAAATGCAGGTTTTTTTCTTTTTTAAATTTCTGATTTTGAATTTTTCCCATGATTACACATTCTTTTTTTATGAGAAATTAAAAATGAATGTGGTCATTTGTCTTTATGGACATTTTTTCATATGCACACTTTTAGTTTGAGCTTTTTTCCGTGAGCATTTGTCGCGTGAACATTTTTCATGTGGGCTTCTTTTCGTGTTTTTTTTTTTTTCCTGTGGGCCTTTTTCCTTTGAGCATTTATGGTTGTGGGGTTTTTTCTGTGCGGAGTTTTTGTGTGTGCTTCTTCCACTTGCGCTTTTTTCCTAACATCTCAAGATGACATCATTTTCATCAAAGGTACCTTTTCAAGCCTAAGTGGCTCATTTAAAAATACTTGAAACAAAAAATGTGCCCTTTATGACAAATATACAAAACATTGTACATCTTGCTAAGACTAGAAGATTCTTGGGAAATTTGCAATTGATGCAGTTACTAAATTAAACTTGGCCCTTAATAAAAATACTTAACTAACTAAAACAGTTCAGTGAAATTTTGAGTGGCAACGAACAGTTAGAGATCAATGAAGAATGCTTTTCACTTTCAGATATTGTTAATTTTAAATATATTACTATAAACTCATGTAATGTGAAGCATGATTTTTCTCATTTTAAAAATGTTTAAATTTGAAACACTTAAGATGTGGATTGTAATGGTGGAATTTAATGTCAACCTATGTTAGCAATCATTACGGAAGGTGTGTTTTATTAATTATATAAATTAAATTCTACTTTTGCTTGGTTTTATGTTTTTTTGTATTTATTTCTATTGTCTGGCAAAAAAAAGTACATATTATAAAATATTTTGACAAATTTAGGGACATATAAAATACATATTTCTTTGATTTTAAGCAAATATACGGGAGATCTGAGCCCTAATTATAACGCATACATTAATTTCTTATTTTTACTCTTTTTAGGTTCTGAGCAAACGTTTAGTTATGAAACGCAATGAAGCAAAACATATCATGTCTGAAAGAAATGTGCTTTTGAAGAATCTAAACCACCCCTTCTTGGTTGGCCTTCACTACAGTTTCCAGACTCCTGATAAGCTCTACTTTGTACTCGATTATATTAATGGTGGAGAGGTAAGCATCTCTCTAATTAGTTGTGTTTTTGATTAAACTATTCTTGGTTGTTTGTATTTATAAAGAGTAAATAAACAATTGTTTCGGCTACAAGTGCCATATTTACTTAAATATAATATGAGATTTTTTCCTTCCATCCAGACAATTAAATATATATGTATTAATATATGACATATATTCCATTCACGATAGGTTTATACCTGGATGACAGTTCGAAAATCATGTTTAGGTTTTGGGTTGCCAACACTTGTAAAAGATCACAGTTTTGTTATAAATGTAAAGATCTTTAATTATCTGTTATACATTACATTTAAAACAATGTAAACTAAAGTTTTCTCATACTATTTCATTTATTTAAATAATTTCATTTTATCCAGCCCGAAACGATATTTTAAAAATAATTAAAAGTACTTATTTTTTGTTTTGAAACATTACTGATTTTGTGTAATATAGTAAACACCTCAATACCTTTTAATACAGGCATCGTATTTACTTGGAAAAGAAAAAATTGTTATCATTTTTTTATCATACAATAAATGATTTTATGATTATTTTATCATATTTTGAAATATTTAACTGAATAAAATATTTTCATCAACTGCGTGTCTGCATTATTGTAAAAAATTTGTTTACCGTTATGTTCAATCATATGGTTTAAATTTGTCAGTCGCCATCTTGAAGCAATGTTCGTTAGATTATTATTATTATTAGCACCGCATCTTACTACCCGTTCGGGTTATACGCACTTATGCTAATGTGTAATGGTAGGGTAATTGTTAGATGAAATGGAGGACCTACAGTTTAACGTGGAATCCGAACCACGGTGGAGGCCTGGCATGCCTCACATTCACAAGACGTCTTGTCAGAGGTGAAGGAAGGGTTTGGTAATCAGATAATGGAATAATATAGGGAGAAGAGAAAAGGGAAGTGGTGGTTTAGGAAGCCTGAAGACTTTGATGCAAAAATGGACAGATGCTGGATAAATCAGATAAATCTTTGCCGGGACCGAGGATTGAACCCCGGCCGCCAGCATAGAAGTCTGACACCTTACCCCTAGACCACCAGGTCACCGAATGTTCGTTAGAAGTTTTTGTGAAAGTGGTGTTAGTATTTTTTTTAAGGGGAATAAAACTATAAATAAACTTTGTGTCCGACCTTAAATAAATATATAAATAATATTGGCCTAAATTACTGGGGCTAACTATCACATTAATATATTATCAACTGTTTTTATTAGACTCATCCAACGTGATAGATGTCAGCTGTTGGTGTAGTGGTATATTAGGGATTACTTTTAGTAACATTTTGAGCTGTCATCTAGGTAAACTTAACTCGTGAATGAATAATACTTTGAGGTTAAGACAATTTGTTACAGGTCAATAATAGTTGTCTAAGGCCAGCATAACATTTATCGACTACTAGAGTAATAGTCCTAAGGTAATGCAGTTGTTGAAGATACTGGGTCAACGTCTGTCTTAAATGTAACCCGTTTCAGTGGTCGAATGGTCTAAGTCATCACTCTCACAATAGACTGGAATGCCAATGACTGGGAGGTCGGGGTTTTAATCTTAGTCGGGTGTACAGAGGGTGAATTTTCTTAGATGATTTTCTACTTCCCCAACAAACAAGTGCCGATAAACTTTCTCAAATTAAACCTTTCTCAAACATACCACATTAGTGTGATTATTTCATTTGGGATATACTTAATGGGTGGTGATACATGATGACAAAAAAAAAAGGGTTGCTTGTATAAAGTTGAATGTAAATGCAATATTTTTGTATTGAATATTTTAAGCCATGTACACCTATTTAATGAAGGACTCAAATACAGTTATTACTTCAGGACACAAAAAATAAATAACAAATCTTCCCCCCCAAATTAAAAAGCTTGGGGTCATCTGATGATACTTGGAACTACAAGGTAAAGGTATGGGATTGTCGTAAGCCCCTATCCTATTGTATGTAATCTTCACTTCATATTTTCTTGCTTTTAAATGTTTTTGGTTATTAAAATAATGTATGATGCAGTTTACTCTTGCAACAGTGACATACATTTTATTTTTAGCTGGCGATTACAGAAAACTGAATCAATTTTAGAAACCCAATTAGACTATATAAACTTATAACTAGTAGGATGAATTTTATTACTAAAATATTAAACCATCCACAAAGTCCCCGAGGATGAGATGCCAAATGTAGAGGAAGAATGGAAAAGGTTTAGAAAAATGTTTGGGGAGAGCTACAGTAGCCCCATGGCTTCTTTGGTGCTGACTGACAGCTCACAGCTGACTTCTGACAGTAAACATTTAGGTATAGTACCTAAATTTTGACCGTCAGAAGTGACAGTTGTTAAACACATGTTTTTGAAGATCATATGGCTCGGCGTAGGGATACATAATTTGGTCTGGTAGCTTTTCAAAGCTTATAACTGTCAGCTGTGAACTGTCAATCAGCACCAAAGAAGCCATGGGGCTACTGTAAGGAGGAAACATTTGTGAGGACAAGTGATAAGAGGAAGTGGAAGGAGACACCATAATAGAACAAAATTGAAGGAAGGAGTGGAAAAGAACAAATATAAATGAGGAAACCGGAATAATATTGGGAGAAGAGAAAAAGGAAGTGGTGGTATAGGAAGCCAGGAAGACTTTGATGCAAAAATGGACAGATGCTGGAAAAAGATTTATAAGGAAGTAAGACGTTGTTAAATACCCAAGTAAAAAACATGTGGGGAGAGAAAATAAAATAAATTAGAATGATGGATGAAAAAGGAAGATCTATGAAGGAAAGTAACTATGGAATAAATATTTTGTCTTGATGTTAAAAACGGTAGAGGAGGGAGATGAGATTGAAGCAGAGGAGCATGAAGAATTATCATTAAAGGAGAGAGTGGACCCCACATATAAATAGTCTGAGGATGCATTAAAGAGGATAAAACTGGGAAAAGAACTAGGTGCTGATAAACTAGCTTTGGAAATAAGAGCTGCAGGAGTAGCATGAATACCATGGTTATACAGGAGGCTGAGAATGTGATATGGAAGGAAAATATAATACTGAAAGAATGAAAGAAGGGAATTATAATACCGATTTTTAAGAAAGGAGACTGGAAGAAGTGAAAAAATTATAAGGGAATAACTCTGATGTGCCACAGTACAAAAATATATAAGAAGGTATGGAAAAATTAATAATAAAGTAAGGTGAAGGGAGGAACAGCACATATTTAGGGATCAAAGGTCTACAATAGACATAATCTTCACTATACGACAGCTGGTGAAAAGAAGTTATGAATTTAGGAAGGACTAGATAACCATACTTATGGCTGTGGAGATAGCATATAATAGTTTGGATAGAAATAAAGTTTGAAAAGTGATAGAGGAGACTGGAGTGGGAAGAGGTGTTGTAATGAGTGTAAAAACTATGTATGAAGATAATGAGTTGTGTTAAGACAGAGGAGTAGTAATTGGATTGATTCCAATTAAAAAAAAGAGTGAGGCAAGAGAGTGCTCTCTCACAACTATTTGAAATGTTAATGGAAATTGGGATGAATAAAGTGGAAAGGAAACTCTGGTAGAAAATAATGAAAACCATGGTGTTTGCTGATAACTTGATGGTACGGGAGGCGAAGGAAAAGATAGAGGAAGGGAAAGAATGTGGAGTGAAATCTAGCATGGTGAAGTGGGAAGTGATGGTAAAGAAAAAGAAGAGGTTAAGGTCTTGTAAATCTATAAAGTTGGAGAGTAGAGATGAAAAAAAAAGGTACAGTGTAAAATATCTTTGCAGCTTGAGTGCTTGTTGTCGTTGTGTTATTTTAATCTTCTGATTTAAAAACTACAATCTTTCACCTTATTTTTAATTTTAAATTGTCAGTAATTTAATGTAAGAAGTAAGTCTTAGGGTGGTAGTCTAGAATAATTGAATATTCATTAGTGTGGAACAAGTATATAAAAATCATATTGCTAATTAAATGGAACACAGTATTCCAAGCCTAATTATTTATTATACAAACTCTGTCCTCCTCAGCTATTACCAAATACAATGTTAGACTGTTTGATCACAAATTTAGTAGTATATTTCATAGTTTTATTTCAAGGCCACACATGTTCTAGCTGTTCTTTCACCTTCAAAGAGAGCGCCAGTTCACAGAGCCACGAGCGAGGTTCTACTGCGCGGAGATGGCTGCTGCCTTGGGCTATCTCCATGCTCATGGGATAGTTTACAGGGACTTGAAACCAGAGAATCTCCTGCTCGATTCTCAAGGTCATGTAGTGCTCACAGACTTTGGCCTCTCCAAAGAAGGGCTTTTCCCTACTGACATCACCAACACATTCTGTGGAACCCCAGAGTATCTGGCACCTGAAGTGCTTAGGAAAGAGGTATTCAGTCTTACAAAGCTTCTTATTATTAAATAAAATGTTGCTTGTACTGAATTATTTGTTTTTATTTAATTAATCTATGGGGAAGACCTGCTTCAGGCATCGCTCTCATGTTAGGCTCGACTGCCAATGACAGAGAGTTTGAGGTTCAAATTTCAGCCAAGTGCACTGAAGATGTTTTCCACTCTCTGACCACACAAATGTGGCTACACTTCCTATAAATTCAACCTTCCTCATCCCTAACTCATTAGCTTAATCATTACATATGTGTGCAACCTGGTCAGGAAGTAAAGGGCAGTGCTAAGAAAAACTATTGAGTCTCATGGTGTTTAATATTCAAAGGGATGCACTTTAGTTTGTAATAGCGTTTTTTTTAATAAGTTAACCATGAAATTTTCACTTTCATAAAAATAAGTGAAAAATGGAAAAAGCTTGTGTAGCATTACTTTTAGATACTATCAAGGTATCAGGGTAAATTTTCATTTTTTCCATTTTTACGATCGTGGCAAAAAATTAAAGATAAGCTTCTTAAATTTCCAAATGTCATTTTTTTATTAATCTATAACATATCTCATAATATATATTATTATTATCATCATCATTATCATTAAGTGCCCTGTCAGGGTTGCCACGCACCTGGAAAACAGGGAAAACCGGGAAAAGACAGGGAATTTGTTTGTGTCTGGAAAAAACCGGGAAAACACAGGGAATTTCACCAAAAAGCTAGAATTTACTGGAATTTGTTAGTGAAATTGGGCAATACAGTGCTTGCAAGCTTAAACTAGTAGGAATAATATAGACTAAAATTTGTAACTGGAGAACTGGGCAGTCTGATTGGAACACGTCTCATATTATGACTATGCTTACCGGCACCTCATCAGCTTGAGATAAGTCCTGAGTGCAACTGAGACGACTCGTTTTCGTTCGGCAAATGCCGCGCCTTTTCGGCTTCCTCCACTCACCCCCGCTAATAAAGTTTACTCCTTAGTACATAAGCAATAATTAAGATTGGTTAACATGTTTTCTAAACAAAGTAATACATTCTTATTAAAAAAAATAGATACCACATTTAAACTCAAAATCGTATTTTTGGTATTTCCTTTTTTTTTCATTCCATTTAGGGTAGACAGAAAATATAACCAATTTTTCCTTCTAGAAATTTTTTCATTAATTTCTCATCCTTTTTCCAAATAATTCTTAAACATGTGTTTCTCTTGCACAATAAAACATGCTTCCAATGACAATTACCACTCTTCATTTTAAAATTTTCTTTAAAACAAAACTAAATGCCTCTATAATTATATTTATAATATCTATTAGGTGTCTGGAAAAATTAAAATTTCCTATGGAAAACCTGGAAAACACAGGGAATTTGGTAATAAGAAAATAGTGGCAACCCTGCCTGTCTTACGACTGGTTCATCCAATCTTTTTGTCAGTGAACTTAGACTGCCATTGCACCTTGTTCTTTGCCGCCTCCTTTAGCTTCCAGAATTTTCTTCTTTCCTTAAAGCTATTTAATATTTGAATCCTCCTCCTTCCTAAGCTCCTCTTTCCCTCAACTTAACCCACTCTTATTAGGAATTATGTTTGTCCACCTGATCTTATAAAGTCTTCTCCAGTACAACGTTTTAAAGCTTTCCAAGTATTTATTTTCCGTCTTTCTAAGTGTCCAAATTTTTGCTCCATACAGTGTAATGCTTCTTATGTTGAATTCCATCACTTGCTTCCTTAGTTCCAAACTCAACTTTCTGATCAACAACAACCTCTTCTTGTTGAGACTTTCCTTGGCCATGGCGATTCTCAACCAATTTCCTTGGTAGATTAGGAATTATCTTTCAGCAGACTTCCCAAATACTTGAACTGCTCTATGGTTTTAACTCCTGCTTTCCAATTTTGATTTTCACCAGCTCTTAATTTTTTGAAGTCATCGTCACTTTTGACTTTTCAAATTTACTTGTGCATTGGAAATTCATTATATAGACTTTTAAATCTCTTTAATATACACAGTTGACTTTAACTTTTAAAATACCTTATGAATCATGTGATAAATTAATTACCGAAAGTAATTAAACTTAGTTTTTCATATTCTTTTAGTACTTCTTGTATATTACAAGTAATTTGACAACAAAACAATTATTCAGTTTGTGTTCAAGATGCTTTAAAATAGATGTTTGAACTAGCTTATAAAACATATTTTTATGACTTTTCTCATTTATCTATATGAATTGTTCTCTTCGTTTAACCTCGAAGGTAACAAGCTCACCTTGCATTATTCCACTATAATAATAAATATAAAATAGGGTCATGGTCTAGTCCGTCAAGATCAGGCTCCTAACTTTTAGAGGAAACAAAGTGTACATTTTATTTTTGAACAAGGGAAAAGAATTTCACCAAATGGGTGAATTCACTAAATATGTAAATGACTCTCTATTGGTTACGGAATGAAAACAATTTTGGTGTGTTTAGGGCTATGATAGCTCCGTGGACTGGTGGTGTTTAGGAGCAGTACTGTATGAAATGTTGTATGGACTACCTCCCTTCTACTCTCGCAACACTGCTGAGATGTATGACAGAATCCTCAACAAACCTTTACGGTTAAGACCAACTGTATCAGAAAGTGCCAGAGATATTATGTCTAAGGTGAGGTAGGAAGTTAAACTTACTAAAGCTACATATTGCAAAGCAAATATTTGACATTGTATTACAATATAGTCAATTATTGCCAGGCCTCTTGGACTAGCATTCCAGGCTACTAATCTAGAGGCCTTTGGTTTGATTTGCGGCCGAGCAATAGTTATTTTTGCCAAAAGAGGAATTGTTCCTATTATCATAATGGCCTGGTTAATTAAGCTTAACTTGGGTTTAAGACTTCCACTGGCGCTACATAATCATAATTATCATCATCATCTCATACATCTAATGTAGCCGCACCTAAGCGGTGCTTCAACCTCAAGTCGGTTTACATATCAGCTAACGCCAGTAGAAGACCAGAAATGTCATGCTGACAAATACTAGCAGCATAAGAAAGACTATGAAAATAATCAATTATTATTTAGGGGTCTGCGAGCTTGGATCTTTTCATTCGAGTTGAACTGGAGTAGAGTATTTCTAAAAGCTCCCGAGTTTGAGCAGTTTATATTAATAATCTTAAAATGCTGAAAAAGTATATTAATACACATGTTCTTAAAATATGAATGATACACATTTTTATAAATAGTAAATAGTTTTGAAAAAAAAAAGTTAAAACAATGAAAATATCGGATTTTAAATTAGAACACACACTTATAAAACACAATTTAAAAATAAGAACACTCAAATACAAATCTAATTAAAAAACTATTAAAATGGTTTTAAAATGCATGTCTTTAAGGACATTAAAATTACACAAACAATTATAGAAAAAGTTAGTAAAAGGAATAATTGCATGATGGCTTGGAAATGTATAACAATACAGTGTAGAAACACTGTACAGTGATGTAAAGTAAGTGATAGTGAAGGAAGCCAACCTGAAAGGATTGTTAGGTTAGGTCTATATAGAAACAATCACACTTCTCTCTTCATGTCTTATTGACACTTTGAACTTCTTTAAAACTTCCACAGTTGCACATTCATATGAATTTTCGGGAATATTACTTTTTCATTAATGTCTCCTCATGAAAAATTAATATTTCCAAAAATTCAAAACAATGTGCAATTGTTGAAATTTGAAGAAGTGGGAAATGTAAACGTGTAGAAAGAAAATAGATAAGTTGGTTTGTTTATATCCAGGCCTAACCTAACTATCCTTTCAGGTTGGCTTCTTTCACTTTAACTTTACATTATTGTTGAGTGTTTCTACACTGTCTTGTTAACAAGTTAATAAAATTGACATTTTAATAAGCTGATATTGCCTCAAAATATGTTTCAGTAACTTTATTTACTCTATAGGAAAGCATAAAAATCATAAAACAATTATACATTTGAGGAGTTTCATATTTCATTTATTATTCCTTAGTGTAATCTTGCTTTATCACATCTTCTGAACCATTTACATTCCTCTATGCGCAGTTGCCCATGCACGTTGTACAGGCTCTCGTTAAACATTATTTTACTGAGAAATTTACTTCAATTAAATTTTTAATGCTTATAAAAGTTGATGCTGATACTTTAAAATTAATAATAATATGACTAAAATAACATTTCTAGCAAACAATATGAAAAAGTAAATGCTTTTTTAATTTAAATGTGGTAAGTTTGGTAAAATATGTATTGCAATAAATAAGATCAACATTGATTTTAAACAGGTTAACCAACATAATTCTATAACTAAATAGTAACCAAACTCGAGCTAGTTTTGTAGCTAAACATATTATTTAATATGAGTTTTAAATATCTTAGGTTTGAAAACATTTAATATAATAATATATTCTTGGTATTACATTTTTACTTTAACATAAATTATTATTTTAGAAAGAGACCAGGTAAAAATAGTAAAAGAATCATCCATTATCTAGTAATCTACTCTATCTAGCTATTTTTATTTTCATTGCTTTGTCATGGCAATACAAGTAAACAACTTCAATCAAATAAAATTCAAATTCGATGACAATATTGAATAAATTTACCAGTCAAAAGTGGTTTTAAACCTTATTACGTTATCAATTTGAAAATTTAAATTAATTTTTAAAAATTTGGTAAGTAACCTAATGATTTACAAGTGGAAATGCCGATACTATCTCAATTAAATAGCCTATGCTTATTATTTTGTTTTAAAAATTCATTATTAAGTATATCAAGTGGAAGCTCGAAAATGACGATCCTACAAAACTTTCGATCTCGAGCTCAAGCGATGAGCTCAGCTCAAAGCTTGGAATATGAGTACTTGCAAAGCTCTAATTATTGTGCAGTTATATTTCACCCCAAAAGGGACTAAACACAACTAGATTGAATTAGTATAGAATTATAAGGATAGAAATTTACAAATCCGAACCTCCAATTTCAAATCTCAAATTTTAATTCGAATCTTGGAATATTTATGAACAAAAGGGGAACTACCAATTTGCTTTATCAGATCTCTAAAACAAATTCTTTTTCAAGATTTGAAGAAAATTGAATCTTTCATTAGTTTTGATTTGAGGATTCAAAGATCCCATTCCTACTTTATTGTAAATATATGTTATACTTTCTTATTTTGCATTCATCTTCACAGTTGCTCCAAAAAGACCGTCATAAACGCCTTGGCTCTGGGTATGGAAGTTTCAATGAAGTTAAGCAACATGATTTCTTTAAACCAATTTCATGGGAAGATCTGCTTGCCAAGAAAATAGTCCCACCGTTCAACCCCAATGTGGTAAGTCACTTTTTTTGTACTAAAAATTTAGGTTTGAGGCATGGAAAAAAGGCAGTTTTAATTAAAATTTGTAGCATATTAATTTCTAATTAAATAGCTGTTTAGGTTAAGGTAACCTCAATTATATTTTAATCATCCTTCTTAATCTTGTGAGCTATAAAAGTACATTGCATTTATTATTTGAATTTCACCATACTCAACTCGATTTTGTCTTAGGGTAAACCAGTAGTTTAGTCACTGAAAACAACATTGTATTAACTTTATACTAGGGGTAGTCGGGCAGCGACTATTTGCATCGGGCGGGTATTACAAAATGACACTCGGGCACGGGCAGATTCGGGCAGGCATTTCATTTTGAAAACAACTTTGTCACAAGCCTTTAAAATTTCAAATTATAAATGTTACAGTCTAATTTAATAAAAAAAAGAAGAGGATAGAAACAACTTTGTCACAGGCCTATTAAATTTCAACATAATCTTCACTAGGCCTATTTTGCGAATTTGCGGTCGTTTCTGTAGAAATACTGCTACAGCTTACCTGCAAGTTTAGTTGAGGTATAGGCACATCAACCATTTATTTGTCGAATATATTAGCTTATTTTTCACTTAAATTGGTATAAAATAACACTATTAATAAGCATTCACAAGTGAAATTATTTTACCAAAAGACAAATATTTAAAGTTTAAACACGTAAACCATAATAAATAAAAAAAAGTTAAATTGAATGTTATTTAGTATTTACTATTTAAGTAATAGTATTTATTTACTTTAAAGCACAATTTATAATTCATTAACAACGTAACTCCAAATAAATATTTAAAAAAATTGAAAGGTCACACTATGCACAAAACTTGGAACATACATAAATCAAAATTGAAAACATGTCTACTTGAAGAAAAATGGCCGTTTCCTATTTCATGTCCATTTGATATGTACTTTTCTATTTATATCCTAACAAATCTGGCTAATAACAATTAATTAAAGAAATGTAAAGAAAACTAATTTAAATTAAGTTTTCACAAGCACAGGTCCTAAATTCTCAATGTAGAAATGTTAAATTTGTTAATGCTGTTGGCATTAACAGATAAAACTAAATCGTAGGAATTTTGATTTCGCTATGTTGTATACTTGTAACCTGGTAGAAACGTTATCGTAGTTTTGTTGAGAGCAAACATAGTAATTTACAAATTAATAAAAAATAATACTTACCTTTGTTTAATATTAGTTGAATAATTGAAATAATTCAACTATGAATATCAGTTAAACCCTATTTTTCTCAAAGTTTGAATTAGAGGTTAGTGCTAACATGGTATTATATATTAACAAAGTTCTTGAGATGCCCAGTCAAAATACGGGCATAAAAAATACTCGCCCGACCTTCCATGATTTTTAGATGCCCGATTTATTAACCAAAACTTCGGGTACCTGACCACCCCTACTTTAAACGACCTTTCTGCATCAACACTACTAAGATGCTCCCTTATGGTCTTTAATATGTCTGAATGCTAACATTGGTTTTTACGGTGAAAAAATGTTGTCTCTGAATTTATACTGTTTGTTTGAAACCAAGGCTCTCCGAATATTTGTATTCCGAGCTTCTTCAAGCTGAGCTTTTCATCTAAGCTCAAATCAGGATCGAAAGTTTTGTAGGCTCGACATTTTCGAGTTTCCTTTTGGTGTAGGAGAAAATCAATTTTCAAAACACAATCATAAGTATAACCTATTTAATATGGAAGATATCGAAAATTTCATTTATAAATCATTCTGTAACTTAAGAAATTGTTAAAATTAATATCAAATTTGACAATAATAATGTAAAGATCTCTAAATCTGCTTTCGACTGGTAAAGTAATTCAATATTTCGTCCATATTGGATTATTATCGTTTGAAGTTACAATATATAAAGAGATCACTAAATACCTGAAAACGGTTCTTTACTAAAATTATAATTTCTGTTAAAAAAAAATTAAGATAGAAAAGACATATTAATTTTATTTGAACTTAAGATATTTAATTTTTTTACTAAAACTTTCACTATAAAATTAGCTTTGATTATAAAACTATGTCTAAAGCCAGTCTTGTTCAACATTGCAAAACCAACCTTGCCACATTTGAATAAAAATGTATTACTATTTTATTTTACTTTATTTATTATTTCATATCATCTACAATAAATATTATTTTAACCAGCCTGTTTTTAATTTTAAATTAGGAACATCAACTTTTAAAGCATTAAAAATTGAATTTAATAAAATGTGTAGTAAGATAATTTCTAGTAAGTCTCCATATGAGGCACATTGGCACATAGAGGAATGGAATTGGAACAACATAAGTGACTATGCGTGGTTATTACATTAAGGACTAAGAAACTAAACACGAAACATTTAAGATCTTTTAACACTGCTTATTTCTTATGTTTTATTTTAGAGTAATTTCATTTTAAGGATGCTTATTTTATGCAAATATTAGCTCATTAAAACTTTGGTGGACTAATTTTAATTATATAAAAACCATGTTTTATAAAAGTGATGGTTTTATTTATATATAAATACCACAAGTGCTCAAAAAATTAAATACCCAATTTAAAAGTTGTTTTATTTGATTCTATAGTTTACACCAGTGTATTTTTCAGACTTTATACAGTATTTTAAAAATAAATTACGGATGTTATAAAGGGAAAAAATCGATAAAAGTTAATATTTTTTTAATTATTAGGTCAAATACATAGGCATATAAAGTAACAAAACTGAACATTTAGAGACAATGGAAGATTTTGAGAGCTGTGGTGCGACATCAATAGTTGATACATTGACAAATAAAGTTAATACAACAGTATTGATTTTTTTTACAAAATTAGACAAAGTAATTGTTAAGTGTAAAAAAGGCAACACCATACTGAAAACTCCCACTGGAATAACAACCAGAATGATTCGTAACCTAAACCACATCCAAAGAATATAGCAAGCTTTAATAAGATGAAAAATGAAAAATACAGTTTAAACTTAACTCGGTGAGAAAAAGAGTGGAAAAAAAGTAGTAATAGAATTAGGCAAACATTTATAGATAGTATATTTTCCAAGTCAACTGTACTTTCTAAAGATAGTTCTCATAGTTAGGAAATAACAATGAGTATTGGAAAGATGATGGCAATGGACTACCCATATACATTTGTCGAGGATCCATATTTTAAGCAATTTTGTGCCACCATGGAGCCAAGGTATAAACCTCCTTCAGCAACAACATTTTCAAGGATTGCCATAAATAGCTTATATGAGGAGCAAAAGCAAGCACTGAAAATATAAATCAGTAGAGATAAAGAACACGGCTTTTACTCACTCGCTCTGACCACAGATATCTGGCCATCTTGAGCTATGGAAGGCTATATATCTTTGACATGCCACGATATGACAGAGGAGTTTAAGTTAAAAAGACATGTTCTTGAAACTTCTCACTTTCCAGGTAGTCACACTGGTGAGGCTATTAGGTCAAAACTGGATGATTTACTCCAATCTTGGGGTCTTAATCAAATGACTGTAC
Organism: Timema shepardi; assembly: GCA_902151425.1. Taxonomy (NCBI): domain Eukaryota; kingdom Metazoa; phylum Arthropoda; class Insecta; order Phasmatodea; family Timematidae; genus Timema; species Timema shepardi. Next base: position 32,382 of record CABFVX010004498.1, on the reverse strand, counting down.
CCATTTATGTTGTGTCAGACAATGCCAGAAATATTGTAAATGCCCTGTTTTGTACAACATTTCAACATGTCCCATGTTTTGCACACAGTCTCCAGCTTCCCATTACTGACGCAAAGAAAGGACTTGGTATTGCAAATTTATTGGCTACTTCGTGTAATATAGTTACCTAAAACGGTGAGTTTGCTATGCTAGCCCAGCTTTTGCAACAAAAAGGGCCTGTAATGGCAGATTTAGTGCAAAATGGGAAGGATGGTCTCTCAGCTAGGGAATGAAAGATGGTTGAAGGTACAGTTGAAGTGTTGCAACCTATTGATCATGTCACACATGTCTGTAGATAAGCTGCTTCTAATGCCAAAGAAAATTCCAATTCTTTATGGTATAGAAAATGTTATACATAAACACATTGAAAAGGGTGAAGCAGGAACAGCTTTGATATTTGCTAAACATCTTAAGCAAGCGCTTTTATCAAGATTTGCAGGCTATAGATACTGCAAAGGTTCTCTTAATGCCATAATACTTGACCCTAGATTCAAAGCAATACTTCTGAATGCACATGAAAAAGATTTAAGGATGTGTGAAATTGTACGAGAAATTAATAAAACAGTTAAGCCTAGTACTTACCAAGAAGCTGGCCGGACAAGTGTTGTAGAATCCTCCAAGAGAAATGAAACTGAATCACTTTGGTCTGCTTATGACAAGATGAATGAAAAACACATGTCTACTTCAGGCAAGCAAACTGTTTTAAAGTTTATGTTTTATCGCCTAATAATTTACTTTTATTGACAGTTTGCCGTCTAAATTTGTATTCATTTATGTTTAAACTTTTATATTTTTATTTCTTTACCACCGATAATCAAAGGGATTCTGAGTTTGACCAACTTAAGAGGTTTTTTGGCTGAAACCCAACATTCCCGAGCTGACAATCTATGCCTCTGGTGGTGCACAAATAGACACCATTTTAATCTATTTGCACCATTAGCCTGACATTATATGGCGGGTCCAGCCACTCAAGTAGCCAATGAGAGGCTGTTTTCGAGCAGGAAACATAATTTCTCTGCATCGAGAGAATCTTTTACCAGAACATGCTGAACAATTGATTTTCTTGCATGAGAGACTTTAAACTTTCTAGAAATTTTAATTGTAGCGGCACAATACTGATTTCATTATTTTAATATCATGAGTTTTATGAACTTTTTTGTGTTACTGCTATTTTAGGACATGAATGTTGAAACCATTTTAATAATTTTTACTAGGTTTTTATATTTTAATTTGTGTGTGCTTACTTTTAAATCATGTTTTTTTTAAAAGGCTTGTTTCTTTATTATTCACTATTTACAAGTGTCATTGTTATTTAAGGCCAAGTGAACATTTTCATATATTTTAAAAACTTTATTTACATTTTAAAGATGTGGTATCTACATTTTATGTTGGATTTGGCTGGTGACATTCTAAATATGCTATTTTACTTTAAAAATAAACAAATATATACTCTTTAACATTTTAAAATTATGAATATACTCAAACTATTAAGCTTTTAGAAATACTCGGCTCAAATTCGACTCTACTGAAAAAACCCAAGCTCGCAGATCCTTATTTGATACATAATTAATTACAGGTTGGCAATTCTAGTACAAAACAAAATCAATTAAAATCAACTTTTTTTAAGGCCGATTGCCGATCCAATTATGACACATATTAAGCCAATGAGTACGACAAGAGAAAGTTAGAAAGAATGAGTGGGTAGATTTAAGATGATTGAACCAAAACAAATGAAATCTTAGTTCTTAACTACTGGACTGCTTAAAAATACTTTTTCACCTTAATTACTTATTTTTTTAATATCAACTATTACTAAATTTAAAGATTTTGAAATATTTATTTTTTCATTTATCAATGTTGTTTAGATTATGTATACCATTTAAACTATGAATAACACTAATTGTTAAATACACTTCATGAAAATAATTTAAACAAACAAACATAATATTAGCCTTTGAATAACTTTGTGCTTGTTTTGAAAAAAATTACTATAAATTATTAATCATTTATATTCCAGTTAAGTATTTAAAATATTTATATCAAAGTCTAAAACACTTATCTAACTTGTACTTACCCCATCACCTTATCCAAATAGTTACGACGACGGATTATTTTAATTATTCCCTCGTTTATTAAGATTTACAAAAAAATGTTATATTAAAAAACACACGTGCATTATTTTGCATGTTACCTTTGTAACACTGACTAGAAGAGTGAAGGAGATTGTGGACATGGTGGATGAGAGAAGAGTGGACGTCCTGAGTCTGAGTGAGACCAAGTGAAGAGGGAACAGGATGAGGGAAGTAAGGAATGGCTTAATTCTGCTTTGGATGGAGAATTACGAAGGGAGGACAAACAAAGTAGGCTTAGTAGTAAGAGAAGGGCTCCAGGCGAAGGTAGTAGGGATGACTGATAGAATAATAAAGATTACAATAAATGACAGGACAAAAGGTGGAGGTGCTCAGCAGAAGAAAAAGACCAATATGAGGAAGACTTAGAAGGGCATATGGGAAACGAGTGTCAAATAGTAATGGGGGGATCTGAATGCAGAGGTTGGATTAAATAGGCAAGTTATTTTTAATAACTACGATTATAGTTGAATCTATAAATCATATTATTTAAATTAAAAAATGACACCTGTACACAAGCTTTAATCCAAATGTTTCAGGTTCAATTCTTATGTCCAGGTGTTATTTTTTAATCTAAAGTATATGATATTTTGATGCGGCTATAACCATAATTCAGAAATATAATCTCTTTGCTATTTAATCCATCATTCATACATTCAGTTAAGTGTTAAATCAATGGTCTGGGGTCTGGTTATCAAATTCATACTATAATTATGTTGGGACTGAGCCACCAATAATCAATATTAGAGCTCTAAAACAAATTTCAAATAAAAATTTGGGATAAAAACTCCACTAAATTTACAACATGGTCTTGTTAATCCGATTACGCGCTAATATGAAAGAATTGGTAATTCGTACATTCTTTCCCCTAGTCTCTTTTACTCTTTCCATCTCCACACGTGGTCACATTGGTGTTTTCTCTTGATTTTACTGTGGCAACTAGATGTTAAAGTTTCACAAATTACTTGTGTACCAGTGTTTTTAAGTCATCTTAGCTACAATTACAATGTTAGGAGTTTGTTTCCAGTCAGAATAAATTTCCACATATATGTGACTGAAGAATTCTGGTAAATTTTCAACTGTTCCAGACTGTGAAGAGAAAATAAATCACCTTCAGGCCTGCCCTTTTCTAGACAAAAGGGTGAAAATTCAGATCAAAATGAAAATGAAACTCAATTTCGCCACACACACTTTCATGGGCAATTTGCCACTGTGACTATTGTCAACAGAACTACCCACCTCATAGCAAGACTGTTAAATTTGTACACTTACATTCCTGAAAATGATATTGGTTTTACCTTTAAAATCGCTTGTTTTCTTGTGAGCTTTGTCTGGTCAATTACTTGCAATATGCGCATCTAAAACCTATAATACTGATAATCAAATCAGTTTAAAAGGACCCTCTCAAACCTTTACAGTAGCCAACCATATATCTTCAAACAGGATGTACCTATCTATTTATCTTTTAAGAGAAAAAGCACTATTTTAAAAATAATTTTTTCTCTTACTAGGATCATATCTGCCATTTGAGTATGAATCAATCCTTTTAGGTAGCCCACCATTGTCGCTAAACATGGTTCTAAATACTACCTATCATATCACTATTTGTGTGCCATGCTTTAGAAATTCATATGTGATTGAGTTGACATATAGCATCAAGATTGTCTGAATGACTCTCATTCCTCAGCTAGTAAGTCCTTAGAAATATTTATTTTTCTACCACTGGTTATAATACTTCATATACAAATTTTGTTTTGGATACAATCAGAAAATGGTTTGCAAATAAAATATATATTCCATATACCTTCCCCAAAATGTGACACTAAGCATCAACTAAACTTTAAATTATTACTTATTCAACCAACTGAAAAATAACACAAGCCTTAGCTTTTGTGTGCCAATGGTTCTTTTCGTATTCAGGACCATTCTTCACTCCTAAGTATTGAGTAAACAAGTGGTAATTGGTAAAAGTACTTGCTTTGGTGGCTGCATGGTCTAAGGTTTCACTCTCACAATAGACTAGACTGCTGATGACAGGGATATTTGGGGTCATATCCTGGTCAGATGTGGGGTGGGTGGTTTTCCCTAAATAGTTTTATACTCTCCTGTCATGCAAATGTGGATACACTTACTCTAAACTCAACCATCCTTATTTTTAACTCACGTTGCGTAATTAGTACAGATGCATATAACCTGAATAGGTATTAAGACATAGTGCTAACAAATAAATGGAGAAGGCTTCAGGCACTAGGAGTTATCATGGCTGTGATTGGGAATGCTCTGAGTGGGCAATATTTTCATCAGCTACCACAAATTGACTAGATACTTAACAACAAATAAGGAATGATCCTGAATATGAGACACAACCAGGATGGTGCACAAAACCATTGGTTCAAGCTTTAATTTTTCACTGAATTGAATATTCTAAAATCTATATTTATTTAGTGATACATTTGTCTTAAAATAACTCCTACCTTAACCAACACACTATATGGAAATACTGTACATTTTAAGTCTTCTGCACTGTCACTGCATCTCATTAAGCAAGCCTACCAAGGTCCTATTTGTTTTATATTAGATAAAAGTATTTAGTATACAGTAGCTATTAAATTAACGGGTTGGATTTTTCCATAAAACATTTAACTGATACAATATTTTATGAATATATGTTAGTTGTTTTCTATTAGCTACATTTATCTAATATTTGGGAACCAGCTCCTGCTATACATGTTTGTGTTTTCATAGGTGGAGTCATGGTTTGGATACCACATTAATCAGTCCATCTCGTCTTCATAAGCCTACATGTTCAAAAATAGTAAGACATTAAGCTCCACTAACTACCCGGCCAATACATCCCTCTAAATAATACTAATAATTATGAATCTAGTTTTGGCTTTTATGTGTTTTTTTAAAAGCAATTAATCCAACATTTCTTTCATACAGAAAAATCCTCTAGACTTACGACATATAGACCCAGAGTTCACTCGTGAACCTGTTTCTGCATCTGTTGGCTGCTCCCAGTCCCATTCGACCTGTGTTTTATCTGCTAGTGTCAGAGAAGCAGACGATGCATTTGCTGGATTCTCGTATGCTCCGCCCATAGATTTGTGATGTGCCATATTATACAAGTCTTTTTATATGCAGGGTTAAACCATGTCCGTTATCTTGTGTTCTGTGGAACCGGAACGGGATACAAAAAGTATTATATACAAAATGTCTGTTTTATTGTTTATTTTGCCAACATCTTTGATCCTATTATATTTTATTAGTTATGTAAAATATTTTGGTCAAGTGTTTCCAAGAATAATTGTTCACTTTAAGGCAAGGGAATGCAAGTTAAGGTTTGTAGTTTTTATTTCAAATATCTATTCTGACCAAAATAAATAAAATATCACTTCAGTAAATACATTTGGTTTAATTCTCTATGTATAGTATTCTAGACAGTGGTTGAGTATATTTGTCATGATCATCATGACATTTGATCATAAACTTTTTAAAATAAGAGAAAAAGTCTTAGTTAAATTATGTACTACCTATGGCATATCTCTATAAAGAAAACCTCTTTTTGCTTTATGAGGTAATTATATTGTATTTGGAAGAAGGTATAGGAAAGGTGGATATGTATGACCAAAAAAATGTCATTGTCAAACTGAAACTTAACTTTGATCTCTTTCAATTCAACCTTGAAGCACTACTTTAATAACTAGCACATAAACGAGTAAAAAATAATATATATATATATAAATAATAATAATAATTATTATTATTATTACTAATCATATGCAAATCCAATATTTTCAATTCCAAATCAAATTTGAATCTTTGCTGATTCAAATCTCAATCTTAAGCGATTTTTAATTTAATCTTAATCAAATTTCATGTCTAAAATTTTTTTTTAATTGCATATGAATCAAACTTTAGTCTAATTTTTTCTCCTTCGAATTTAATCTGATGTGTGGAAAAAGTTGGATTGATAATTTTATTTTAAAAATAAGTTTAAATCAAATAATTGACTATGATAGTATTTTAAATCTAATTTTTGTTGAATATTCTAGTATGCTAAGAATTTTTTGACCCAATAGAATAATAAAATATTTAAAACATTTTTTATAATCACTTTAGGTTCACTAAAAATTGGAGGAGAGGAGGGATGATTTTTAATTACTTTTTTTTCAGCCCTAACACAAATAAGGTTCTACCACCAAAAGGCGAAACACATTTGGATGCATACTACTCTTTAACTAGTCTACTTTATGCTCGTTGAATGGTGACTTTCTCATCCAGATCTTAAAAAATTTGGCTGAGGAAATAGAGTAATAACGTCGTAGTTCTATGAAGTATTATTTTTTCAGGGGGAAGTAGGGTTCCTCTCTGGGGTGTCTCATGGTTAAGTTTCCCAAGAGGAGATTTTTTTTTTTAGCAAAGACCCATCTTAGAGTAATTTAAAGTGTTTTAAAATATAATTGAAGCTGTAGACTATATGAATTGTGTAGAACTTCTATAGTCTACTATCCTAGACATTGAATATAAATACTTTAATAACAATACTTGTTCAAGTACCAACATTTGGTGGCTTGTTCAACACACCTTTTTAAAAAACATACGCATTCAGAATAATTTGTTTGATATCTCACAACCAGATGAAAATCTTTTAATCAGGAAAACTATTTTATTTATTTTTTTGCCGGTAAAACTGGAATTTATGCCTGAATTTTATTCTGGCGTTGAATTACCATCCTGTAATAATTATTNCCCCCCCCCTCCTATAGATTTACAAATCTCACACACATGCAACATAATATTGACCTGCTTCAGTGGCCGCATGGTCTAACACACTACTCTCATGTTGGACTAGGCTGCCATAAATGGGTTGATTCCGGTTGGGTGCACTGGGGATGGTTTTCCTAAATGGGTTTCCTCTCTCCCTTCATGCAAATGTGGGTGCACTTCCTCTCAATTAAATTTTACAATTCCCTAAACCATTAGTGTAATTAGTACATAGGCGTATAACCCGGATGGGTAGTAATACATGGTGCTAAAAAAACAAACAAAAAACAGATTTTTGTGTCCATGTGTAGTAAGCCTATAATATACAATAATAAAAAAGTCTCGATTTCCTATGTTCCAACTACACTTATACTATATTGTAATTATTTATCTCACAATTTAAATCAAATTTTAAAACTCTTACAATATCAGATCAAAATTTAAAACAATGCCCCATTTTTATATCAGCAATGAGCTATACATAAATATTTTCACTTTACAATTTATGTTATACTTACTCTTTGACATTAAGAACTCTAAAATTTGTTGCCGCACTTATAAAAGTACTAGACCTATCCCTATCTTAAGCTAGTTCTATCCAGTCTACTTTGTTACACCCTATTATTTATGTTTACCATATTTCCTCTTTTTATTATAGTATGTAATTTTTGACCAAATACTTGATTGAGTGTTGATGCATTTATAAAATATTAATTCACAAGAGTTTATCATCATACTTAAATGAAAACACTCCATAATTATAAAAAATTTCCTGCAATATATGGTCAACTTTAAATTCTGTATAGTTGGTAGAACCTTATTATTTTCTTGAATTTGGTTTATAGAAACCTTATTGTTAAAGGGATTAGCAGCCTTTTTTGTAAATACTTACTGAACAATTATTCTGGAACACATAATTTTTAACTTTTTTTTTACTAAAATAATAGTATGTGTAGCAGCAACTCATTTTTGTCTATTATTTGTAGGTGTTGTGTGTCTCACTTTCTGTTTGAGCTATTTTCAAAAAACATAAATCTTCACCCACTTTGTGTGGGAAATGAGTGTTTAATAAATGCACCATAATTTTCCTTTATAGTGAAGGGCAGAATATCTCCTTTACACTCTGACATAATCTGAACCAATCCCGACCTTCTTGGTCATTAAATAGCCAAGCTTTTATATTTGTTAGTTATGTTCATAGCTGCATATAAATGTTATATTTGTTAAATTGAAAAATGACACCTGGAAACAGGAATCGAACTTGGGACCTTTGGCTTAGTACGCCATTGACCAGGTATTGAGCTTGATTCACGTGTTCAATTGTCATTATTCAATTTAAACAACAAACAAATAAATTTAACTTAAAAGCGACATTCATACTTTTTATGTATGTATAAAAATGGATTTATTTCACACTTGCTTCTAAAATCAACACAAAGAATCCATACTTTTCTTCCAAACATAGCAAATATTATTTTACTAGAAGAATGATAGATAATTTGAAACTTAAATTTATCTTTTACACGTTGGTTTTAACAGTAGAACTATTCAAGTATCATATATGTCCAGTCATTTCTTAATTAATATTCAACTACTCTAATTTCAAAGAGTTTAGAAAGTGTCCACAGCTATAAAAGTGTACTGATATACCTAAATAATATGGTTTCAAATTTCATAAATGGAATTAAAATCACCGTCCTGTCATTTTTTCTATTTTAAAACTACCCAGATTTTCGGAAGTTTGTAAGTTTGTAAAGAGGATACTATATAATTTGTAAGTATTATTCCAAAGTATGAAAGGGTTTGTAATATAAGATGTGTTCTATTGTTTACATGTAAAGAAACATACACAGATGTTAATGACTGCAAATTGGCTGTTTGAAAATATTCATCAGCAAGATATTCAAATGGAAATCTATGTGTTGTTTTGTTAACAGATGTTTGATCTAAACCTATGACCCCTATATAGTTGTTTTGTTTAGTTTTCTTCATAATTATTATATTGAGTTTGATAGTATTGATATATTATATTTTTCTTCTGGGTGTTATCAATAACCTACAAATTATTTCAAATCCTTCTCATTCCATAAAATTACAATTATTGAATTAGAGTATATCTCTTTGCTAATGTTTCTCCTGTTATCTTTTTACAATTTAAAACAGTCAATAATATTCTAATCGTGGGATTTCAAATATCCCACAATATAATATATCACATCCATCGAACGGCCTTCTTATGCATTATACGTAGGTGGGAAATTGCTTTGGATTAAACAAAATATAAATATATATAATATATAAATATGTGTACATATTTAGTACCCATGTATAAAAATATATACAAAATGTAAGAAAAAACCATATACTGTATATTTTATAAAATAATAGCTAATGAAAGTCAAAACTCATTGTTTGAAAATATACATATTACATTCTATCAAAGAAACATTCCAATATTAATAAGATGGTGGTCTATTTAATGTAATTTTCCACAACAAAATCTTGGAAATCACTTAATATGTATGTACATGTTCATAAAGTAAGTGTGAGTTTTTTTTATTTATTCAACTTCCTGTTTAAGGAATCAGTTAAGTTGCAACGACTTCACCATCTTCTTGTGAAAGTGAACTTTTGGTTGATTTAAAATGTTCACTGATGTGAGTTACCAATTGTTGTTTAGTTTGCGCACCACCTCAAAATACTTTGTTAAGATAACTTATTCTATTAAAATGTTTATTTTGAAAGTTGTATGTCTATAAATATAATATATATATTTTTGTAAATTACTATGCATACATTTATAGTTTAGTTTGAGTAGTTAAGCTGCATCTTCATTTGAGAAACTTAGAGCAACTTATAGCAACAGCAAAATGAAAAGTTGGTGTTTATTGATGAGTTGCTCTTTGTTTTATCATGTTGATGTCACAATAAACAAATGTTAGTCTTTGTTGCAACAATCTGTTTGAAGCCTTAAAGATCAAAAGAAAATATGAAACACAGAACAATATTCAGTCACATGAACAAATGTTTCTTCTACTTGGATGGTTTGTTTCAGTTGAAACTGGTATGTGGTACATATTGTTATAAAGGTTGTAGTTCATTGGCTCAGTATTTAAATGGTGTTCAAAGAATTGCATTCAATTAATTGATAATTACAAACAATATCCTTGTCTTTGGAACCTCAAAGACATGATGTATATGTGCAGGGCCACCACTAAAACATCTTATTCGACCCATATGTTGACACAAAATACAAACCGTTTCTTCATTGTAGACATATTGTTGCTTCTAGTTTTGACTGTAGAATAAAATATCAACTTGATACCACAACTTCATCCTGGTGTGAACAGTTTGTTGACTGAAGTTGATTAAGTTATTTTTGAATGTGAAACATCATACAACTTTGTGCAACATGAAAGTTGCTCTATGTTACGCCAGTGGTGACACAGTTTTATGGACTCATAATGTCTATGAGTCAGTCATACCATAATTTTCTAAAATCAGCTCTAGTTAAATTATTTAACTATATGAATGTTTTGTGGAGTAATGAGAAATAAATTGTTGACTTCTCCTGACCAGTAAATGTATGTTATGAACCCATTTTATGTAAATACACTTTTATCTTTCATACCATAAGAATAACCATGATTTTAAAAATAATATTTAGATTAAAACATGGAAAAACCTTCTAGCCATGACATGCAGAGTAATTTTATACAACTTTTTTTTAGGAAAAAAAGTTTCAAGCCTGATAAATGTAGGGGTTTATTTAGGGCAAAAATAACTAAGAAGATTTTTCTTTGCTGTATGTTGTAAAAGTACATGCTTGTAAACAACCAAATCCCCTAAAAAATCTCTACTTTGGGCTTGTCACTAAAATTATTTTGGATTAAATAATTATGTTGCGTTGAATGGTATCAACATAGCTGTTTCATGTGTCTTCGATTAAATTAAATTGATTTCTTAATCTAATGTTATATTTAAGTATTTTTTTTTTAGTTTCATGCAAACATTAAGGGAAATCAGACTAACCTATTTTAATTTCAGATTTGCATCAAGTATGATTATAGTTTCTCCCACTAGAGTTTCTGACCATGTGCCTTATGAGTATGACTATAAGGTATACACATAATATTCACAATATATTGACAAATTTATTTATATTTTAACTATATGGTTTATTTATTTCTTAAATAATTACACAGTCAGAATATTAAAATCATTATCTAAGTAAAATTTAAGTTTAAAAACTAGGTGTAAATGTTATTTTACAATATATTGAGAACCTATGTTTAAGCTGCTGTGTTCATATGTGTATTGTTTTCTAAAGATAGGCCACTACATTTTCACCTAAATACTCACAAATTAAAATCACTGGAGCTTATCTTATCTTTGTACAGTCGAAATCAAATTGGAATAAACGTGTATTAACTTTTAAAAAATTACCATTTTCATAAATGTATACATCAAGTCATGGTAAATGCAACTGTAATTTTTAATAAATAATGTTGAGGTTATGTAGATGATATTGTGATAGTTTTAAAACACACAACATTTTATTAACTAGTATAATATTTTAGGACAATTTTACTGACTGAAAGTGTGAACCCTGGACACAGCCTCTACACAGAAACATGATTAATGATTTAACTCTTAACAAGACACACCTCGCCATTTTGTTCCGCAACCTCATTTTTTTTAGGTGTATAGGCAACCTTAAGTTTTCTGACGATGCCATACTTTTCCAAATGCGGTTCATACTCACATTTCAAATATCCCTTCCCATTATCTGAATGGATACACTTTATCTTTCTTTCACTCTAGTTCTTTACTAGATTTTGGTAGTTTTTGAAAGTTTCTAGTGCTTTATCCTTTGACATACCACATATTGTAGAATGGGTGTACATCGGACGAGACTAGTCTTATGTTCATAATTCCCAAAAAGTTCCTTTCACTACATGAATCTTTGGGAAAGGGAGTTTGCGTAAACTTTCTCTTAATACACACGGACACACAACACACAATGATCTTGACCCATAACTTGTTTAGGCGACTCTGATTATTTTTGATAGTTGAAATAATAACACTTTGTTAACCAGTAGAAAAGGGCTAGCTAAAACTTTAAGACACTTTTACTGCTTGAAAGTGCGGCCCCCGGACAAAGCATGGACCCGTTATAAAACAATATATATATAGATGGGGTCACAGAGTACTTAATATTATTTGGTTTTGTTTACAAAAGCTTGAACCCAATAACAGACAGGGCTGAAGTTTGCTGCTATAAAACCATGTCCTACAGATAGTATCAATACTTAAACTATACTACTCATACATTGTATGCATATCAATGTTGACAGCAAAAAAACATGTTTTTATTTTCAAATGTTTCATTCAACCTGAATCTTACCATAGAGGGTTACATATCTTTACTATACTATAATATAAACACATTTATACATATTATAGTAGTGTACACTTTAGGCTTTCTCTGATACCGACTTCATCAGCTAGAGAGTTATCCAAGTGGTTGATTGTTGATTGTTCTTGGTTGGACTGCATTGCTTGATTAACTAACATGGAGGCAGTAAAAACTATCTTAGGTTGAAACTTGTCTAGATTTATTTGTGTGTTGATAGAGTTCCCAAACTAGTGCTAGTGTGTCTTGAATATATTCATGACTCACGGACCATCACAAAGGTAAGCTGCATTGGAGTATTTTGAGAAAATTAATAGATATGCTGTACTCTAAAAGCTGCATGGTGGGGATTCAGGTAAATAAGACCCTTAACCAACGTTGGCTAAGAAGGTAGGTCAAGAGCACCCACTTCGGCGGTTGCTCGATCTAAGGTGCTACTCTCGCGGTGGATTAGACTGTCACTGACGAGGAAATAGAGGTTCGAATCTCGCTCTGGTATACTTCCTCTAAAATAATATAACCTTTCTCATCCCTAAAACCACCAATGTAATTAGTACATAAGTGTATAACCTGAATAGGTAGTAAAACATGCTAAAAAAAAGTCAGGAGATTATTGCTTGTGAAATATTTGAACATGTCTGCCTCTAGAGCACTGCTTTTCAAACAATTATGGTTTCTTCTTACCCTTATGATATCTTCGGAAATTTAGCGCCCCTTACTCCCATCTTCTCTTGATTTGACTTATCCATATCTTTGTTTGGATTTCTACCTCTTCAGGTTGCTACATATTCTGACTTCATAAAATAACACTTGAACTATTCCCAAAACACACAATAATGTGAAGGTACTAATAATAATTCACTCAAATTGCAATGGAATATTGAAACATAATACACACCAGATCATCGCAACACCTACATAGTCAGATATTTAAGTAGAAATGTCTGAGTTAGGAGGGTTAAAAGCACATTACATTGGGAAAGGCCCTATTTATTTAGCCTAGTTTAATTAAATGAGTGTAGTCTGCAGCAATGCACAAAGAGAAAAAAAAAGAATATATTAAAGTGTTAGCTTACATGGTTTGAGTCTCCATCATATCTTGGTGGTTTGTCCAACTTGCATTGCATTCACTAATACTACAGTGAAATCTTGATCTATAGTTACCAAATTTATTGTTTTCTTGGATCTATTGTTCGATTTCTATTTTCCCTAGACAAATCATATTTATACAAGAGAAATAAAACCCACATCAATTGTTCCTCGATTTATCGTTGGCCCACATCTATCGGTCAGAATTTTTAGTCCTTAAGAAAGTTGATCACTGATTGATCAGTTTTAAGAGAGATAGATAAATTATGGTACTCAATAGTAATAACGGTGGTTCATGTTTTTGAATTGTGGTGTGGCAAGTTGCAGTCATGCATTTTATCAACTAAATAATTGTCTGGAAGGAACAGGGGATGGCAAGAGCCTCGTCTGGCTGGAAAAGCCTGTCTTTTTATTAGTGCAACTCATTTCACTATGCGCTTTTGTCTAGTTGAGTATGCATTTCATATCTTGTGTTCAATCCTCAACATTGATTTTTATTATTAGTGTCATTGTTATCTTTAAATAAAAACATTTTCTCACATGGCACTCCATATGAAACAAGTTTGAAGAGGATTGACATAGCCAAGCGACGAGGCCTTCCACCATTTACTTCAAACATTATTTCAAAGAAGATCAGAGAGCAGCCTGATAAGTGTGGTACATCAGCACATCAGCAACAAAGAGGTAGACAGGTAATGTGTCAACCCACAGCAAGCTGGAAAATTTTCCCTTTGCCTGATATCAGCAGGCTAGAACATCAGGCATACCTGGGGATTGAGAATGTTTTAGCTTCAAACAGTTGTATCTCCCGCTTCAAGCAACACTATGGCATGGTATTTAAGAAATTGGCCAAGTTAAGTGCATCTGTGGACACCAACTTCTCTGGTTCGAGAGGCATTCATAGCTGCTGTAGAGGTACAAGGCTCAGGACATATATAATGCAGATAAAATGGATATATTTTTCAATTGCTTGCGAGACCAAATGTTGGCACTGAAAGGAGAGACCTGTCATGGAGGAAAAAGTGCAAAGGAGCAACTGAAGGTACTACTGTGCACAAACAGTGATGACTCAGACAAAGGAGTACCCATCATTATTGGAAAGCTCGCAATATCACGAAAAGTGATGGTGATGATATGATGATGTCAGAGATTTTCCGAGACCTTGTTTGTGCTCTTGATACATCATCCAGTGCACAAAGAAGGAAAATCCTTCTATTTGAATACAACAGTGCTGCTCACTCTCCAAAAACATTATTTTTTGGGAATGTAAAAGTTTTTTTTTACCCCCTTAACTGCACCAGTGTTGTACATTCTCTTGATTTGGGTGTGATCAAGTGTTTCAAGCAGGTGTACAGGAAGCAGCTAATGCAGAGACCTGTAGGTCTGATGGAAGCAGGGAAAGGGGTTCAACTCAAGATAGACATCCTGCAGGCCATTCACTTTATTGTTTCGATGTAGCAACAAATGACAGTCTACAGTCCAGAATTGATTTGTAAAGTGTGACCACGTGAAGAAAAATAAAAGCTCAGGCTTAAAAAAGATTGACGAAAGAGGTGATCAAGATTGGATCCAACTTGGGAAAAGCATCGCGGATGTGAACTTTGATGTGAATGTGTCTGTGGACCATGTGCTCACGACATTTATGTTGTGTGTAGTGAGTTGGAAAGAGGAAGTTGCTAGGAAGCGGGGCAAGATAGTGGGGAGGTTGACGATGAAGCTGAGCTCGAACCAATGTTCGAGTTTTATGGAAGCATTTCATGCATTTGCGACCGTGAGAGTATTTGTGTATTGTCATGTCGTCACCGAAAGATACTAAGCAAACTTTGTAAATATTTATAGATTATTGATCAATTTGAAAAGGAAAGGTTCTTTTGAACAAATAAAGATTAATGACTAATTTTAAAATAAGCTAGGTGAAGTAGACTTTGTAGTGAAAACAATGACATTATTTGTGTACATTTTTTCATTTAGTAAATATATATAGGCAAATCTGGTAATTTTTATTAATTTTATATATGCTCCCACATTTAATATTTTTCCATATATATTTTTTTCCGTTTTTAGACAAAAGCAATGAATCAAGGTTTAACTGTATTTCTTAAATCCTAAGTCACTTCACAAAATACTACTTGGAAACAATAAGCCTTCCATTTTGAGAATGTATGCTCCACAGCTATTTACAGTAGCCCCATGGCTTCTTTGGTGCTGACTGACAGCTCACAGCTGACTTCTGACAGTCAACATTTAGTTATATACCTTTAATTTTGAATGCCGGAAGTGATAGCTGCTAAACACATGTTTTTGCAGATCATTTGGTTTGACATAAGGATACGTAATTTGGTCTGGTAACTTTTTAAAACTGTCAGCTGTGAGCTGTCAGTCTGCACCAAAGAAGCCATATGGCTACTGTAGATGTGTAAACTATGATAAAAGTAACTAAGTGCAAGGCCTAGGTTTTCTCTTATCTATGCTCTTATCACTCACTACATCATTCATTTATTGCCCAGACATTTACATATCTTTTGCTATAATTAAATTATCTTAAAAGAGATGTTATTTTACTATTTTCTGCTAAATCATCTTAAAATAATGAAATTACACTCTTGACTCTTGACTTTTGGAACTCTTTAGTTTATAATTATTATATAAAATCCCAATGGTTAAAAATTAGGTATTATATGCTGCAAAAAATTAAAGAGACTTTAGAACAACTAAAAGAACACGACCAATTTTTTTTTAGAATCATGTCTTACTACCTGTTCAGGTTATACACTTATCACAGTCAAAGTAGCCTTTATTCCCCCCCTCCCCCCTGCCGGCGACCCCCACTCCACCTGTATATATACTCTAAAATATGTTCGCCAAATACATGATGATACATGTGCCTAGAATAAATAACATAATTCAGTATGTATTTAACTAGTTTATGATTTAAAGCTTGTTAAATACACTAACCATTATTTTACAAATTTTTGTATTTATATAATTTTTGTATTTATTTTATATAATTTTACTTAAAATATACTAAATTATCTTGATAAATAATCATTGGGATCTTGATTGTTTGTTCAATAGTTGGCACACTGTTTTACTTGCTATAAGTACTCGGCAGGCCCTGGAGTGTTAAAACCCTAGTTCATTGGCCATTGTTTGTCGGTGAGAGAAAAGGAAGAGTAGCAATCCCATAGACAATGGTCAAGCTCATTAGAACTTCTCTAGCCTGGCCTTTTGTTTTCAAGAAGCAAGTCCTGGTTTTAATGATATAATAGGTAGAGCCTTATGGAAGAAAACACAACAAGGTGTCTACTGGGTCCCGAAAGACACAAAAAAGTCACTAATTGGAGGAAAAAGTCACGAAAATCACGAATTTTTAATATTTTGGCCATAAAGTCACGAAAATAATTTTTGTTTGAATTTCCCACACATCGTAAAAACGCAAATGCTTCAAAGATAGCGCTATCCACTACACGTGATGCCACGCACCAGTCGGAAGTTGCCTGATTGTTTTGTTTGTGATTCCAATGACAAGGTTAACGTTCGCCATCTTGTATTAAATTTTAATGTGGCCTGCTACTTGTCTCGTGGGGTGTGTGAGTGCATTATGTCGTGTGTGTGTGTACAAATAATGGTTTTCAAGTGAATGAATTGGAATTCAGGTTTTGTAGACGGGAAAATACCAGGACATTTTCTACACAAACCGTGCGTTCATCTGTGTTGTAAATCTGGATAGATGTTGGCTGCAATTACCAATTTTGTACGCTTTCAGTGATACGACTGCAATTTGAAGGCGGTGTAAAATCTATATTATAATTTCAAATTAACGTTGGCAGCAAATAGCAATCGTTTTCGCAGTGAAATGTGGCATTTTTTTTTATAAAATATAAAATAATACTATTAGTGTTAATATTTGATCGTTGACGTAATTCATTTAATTATAAAGACCATTCATTCAAAACAGTTGAAATCTACCAATTTTTAAAATGATTGTCATTGTCTTATGTGCACATAAAATATTAGGCCTAAATTATTTTATAATTGTGAAAAAATCCATTATTTTTTTGGGGGGCATTCAAAGATTTTATGTGTGAATTTTAGGCTAATCTGTTAAAAGATGCCTGGTAAATGTTCGTTCAAAGAGTTTTGGCTGACTGTTGAAGAAAATAAATACTCAAAAGTGGTTGTGCCCTGTTTAAGATGACCAGTATAAGGTTTATTGTACATTTTATAAATCGAAATTTGATATAAGCCACAGTGGGTTGAATGGAGTGAAAATTCATGGAAAAGGTAAGAAGCATTTGGAACTAACCTCTGCCCTACTCCAAGGTAAGCAAAAAACGCTCAGCTTTATATCTTCTGTAAAAGTTGGATGTAAACAGCCAGAACCGGCAAAAGAATTATTACCTTCCACAAGTAGGCCTACTTCTGAAAATGGTGTATATCTGGTTGCAGCTTTGTCTACATTAGTTGTTTCATCTTCCTCATCTCTTGGAGGACTTTTAAGTAAATTTTATATAAATGATAATACCTTGAAGCAGAAATTCTGTGGTCATGGATAAAGTTATGACTCATACTTCTGACAGAGGTTCATGTATTTCCAGCGATCTTTACTCAATCATGTTTCCTGACAGTGTAATAGCACAGAATTTCAAAATGCAAAAAGACAAACTTGGCTATTTGACAACCTTTGGTCTTGGCCCCTTCTTCAAAGAAAAACTCTCGACGACGGAGTTAAAGAAGATTGCATTTTTTGTAGTTTCACTTGACTAAAGACTCAATAGAATTGCCCAAAAAGGACAAATGGACATCATTGTTCATTATTGCAACTCAAGTTTAAATGTGGTTTCGACCCGATACTTGAACTAGTGTGTTTTTAGGGCACTATACTGCAGCTGACCTCCTTGATTCCTTTACGTCAGGTATGTCTGAATTAGGACTGCATTTAAAGAATGTTCTACAAATTGCTGTTGATGGACCTAATGTAAATTTAAAATTCCTTAATTTAAAATTCCTTAAGGACTTCAATCAAATGATGGGAACATTTTTAGATAACTCTGAAGACAAGAAACCTATTGATGTTGGCACATGTTCTCTTCATACAGTTCATGGGGTTTATAAGACAGCTCATAATGAATGTTAATGGCAAGTTCATAATTTTCTGCGTGTGTTGTATTATCTGTTTATAGATTTTCCATCTCAAAGATCTGATTACATCCTATCAAGTGGATCAGACCTCTTTCCACTTAAAATGTGTTCCATCAGATGGGTGGAAAACTCAAAAGTAATTGAAAGAACCTTGAAAATGATTCCACATTTATAAGAAATATGTGGCTTTTGTGTGTTCCAAACCACCTGAAACAAAGAATTTCGGTGTTGTACGAGACTTCCTAAAAGATAACCTTCTGGAAACAAAACTCTTTTTCTTAAAATCAGTAGTAGGAGAAGTGGAACCATATCTTAAAATATTTCAAAATGACAATCCAATGTTGGCCTTTGTACATGCAGAACTTTATTCGATGGCACGTAGCAATGCTGCTCGCATCCTTAAGGCAAAGGTTATAAAGCGATGTGAAAAACTCAGGACAACTCTTGGCATTTGATGTCAAAAATGAAAATCTATTTGAGCTTTTCGGACGTAGACATAGGCTTTGGTGCAAAGAAATTTTGTAAAAATGTTAAAGAACTTGATGTACAGCTCTTTAGAAAAAATTGCAGTCACTTCTTAGTGGAAATGTTTCAAAAACTGACTGGGCCTAGGTCTCCATTACGAAAGTGCACGGTGAAAGGTGCTTCATGCCTTTCACCAGCAGTAATGACTAGTGGCATTCTAAGAGTAAAACGGGTTAACATAGCACTCAAACAACTCACTTCTAACTAACCATATTGCATACATTGAAGCTGAACAGATAAGAAAAACTACCTTGAAATCTGTGAGCAGTCTTCTGTTCAAGAAGAGCTGAAGTCATTTGATTTCAATGAAACCAGACTAGATTCTTTTCTCTTCAACATATTCATTAATGCAAAAGCTTGCAAGGCATTGCTGTCATATTACACGATGATATTTACAATGTTCCATGGAAACAGTGCTGTTGAAAGAGGTTTTTCAGTAAACAAGGAATGTTTGGTTTAAAAATATGAAAGAGCGTTCTCTAATCTCCCAACACAGCATATATTCAATGGTTCAGTCGGTAGATGGCATAAAGAATGTGGAATTTACAAGTGGGATGCTGCATGCAACTAGGCGAGCAAGTTTCAAAAGGAGGGAAGCAATTGAAGAAGAAAGAAAGTGAAGAAGCTAACAGATAAAAAACAACATTGGAAACTGTAAATAAACTCGAGGCAAAGAAAAGAAAACTTCTCCAACCGGCTGAAGAAGAGGATTCAGCACTTCAAACTGAAATCGACTAGGAGAAAAAACGACTGAGGCAGATGTAAATCCTGTATGCTGTGATTTTGTGTATAAACTAAATATTATGTGACAAATTTGAACAATATTAGATTTTATGTTTGTTGAGAGACTTCAGCTTCTGGGAGCTTCAAACATCTTTAATTACAAGTAAGTTTTCTTGTTGGTATGATTATAGTAATAGTTTTTACTTCTGTTTGTTATTATAATATCTAGGCCCGATGTACAATATAATGTTCGACCGTTTACCGAAGGAATTTTCTTTGCACCGCGTCTTACTGCCCGTTTGGGTTATACATCCACGAAAGTATTTTGTGGTCAAAATGGTCACGAATGTTTGTTCCTCTAACTGAGTAGACACCCTGTAGATGAAATAAAAACAAGTATGCGGGTCGGGAGAGGGGGTAGTGGCTGACAAGACTTGGACCACCTGCTAGACAAGCTCTCATTTAGGAGGATAAAGGAATGTACAGCTAAGTGGCCGACAGGACTTAGACCACCTTCTAAACACACTCTCATATAGGAGGACAAAGGGATAGGCAGCAAAGTGGCCGACACAAGAAGACCTACTGGTGGACAATTATCGAGATGAATCCAACATAGTATCTCAAGTGACAGACAAGTTAACACAGTACAAAGTGATCAACATGTTTATAGGAAGGTGGGGGTCAGGAGGCTACAGACTCCCCTATACATTGTTGTACCCTCCTTCTAATGTTTACCTACATGTTGCACTCTGCACAATGTAATATTATAACAGTTATAGTAGTTATATTATAATGATGATTTATGTATATACTGGGACAATAATGTATTGTATAACACAACTGGATTCATTTTGAAGTTAGTCTACCAGTGGATCCAAGGCGTTTCGGCCACTTGATCCACCAAGACAATTTTGCAAATAATGTATTATAACTTTTTATAAAGTTTGTTGTTTAACAGTTTGTTTTGTTTCCCACTCGATAAACTAGTAGGGGTTTCCTCTTAAAGAAAACTGCACATTTAAGACCAATAACTAGAGACACAAAAATTTCATTAGTAGTGTTTTACTTAGAACATTAAACATATAACATTTTTACTGTGATATTTTTGTGCTAAATTAAACTAAATGGATTATTTTTCATGGAATCAATTACTTGATCTTTTACACCTGAACTTTTCAGTAAATAAAAGTGAGCCAAAGTGTTGAAATAAATGATGAAAAGTGGTAATAAAAATTCTGAAAAGTGGTAAAAAAAAAGTGTTCACATATACATATTTTTTATATAGTTAGTATTATAAAATATATTTTGTTTTTAGATATTACGACATTTCCCTCATAAATATTTTTTTAGAGTAGATATTAAATTACATTACCTTAAAAAAAGTTTTATTTCAGATAGGCCTAGTATCCTTTATTTATTCCAGATTTGTTTCAGGCCTAAACTCCATGATTTAAAGAAAAATAGGTCTGCATGTAAATGTGTTCTAAATAACTTTAGTTACACTTCAAAGTTAATTGGTCTGAAACACATTTTTTTCTTTATTAAAATATATTTAGTCCATGGCTTCAAATGAAAACATCGTCATTGCTTCAATATTTTCTTCACACAAATTATGTCTTCTGTCTGTCAAAACTGTGCTGTAAGATAAGATACTACGCTTAATCAACATCGGCACAAGGTAGCCAAACAACTCTAAGTGTAGCAATTGCAAAGTTGCTAAAATTTATTTTCATGGCCAATAAAATTTCGAGCATATCTTGTTCTGCGTCTCCTCCCTTAAATATTGTGTAACAACGAGAAACATCTGCCGAGGTAAGTCCATTACTTTTCATGCTGGGCAAAGCTTGGAATTTTCTCACCAAGCTATCGTCAATGTTATTAAGAACAATATTGCATAGGTTAAACAATCGATCTAAGGCTTCAAAAATTTGTTTGCTTGGATCTTTCTTCATTAACTGAACCAATTTATCTTTCGACAAAGATGCAGTCTGTTGAAGTGTCTGCTTCACTTCAGCCTGCAGTATTTTATTTCCAATAGTATCAAGAACTAAACTTGTTTTGTCATTAAAAATACCATTAGAAGCCACTTGAAAACCTTTCAACTGTAAAAGGTTTGTATAGAGTGTATGACAACTAGGATACAGAGTTCCCTCTAAATGTTCAATCATATCAATCATTTCTTTGGCATGTTCTTGTACAAAAACAGACTAAATTTTAACTTTAATGAGTTCTGTTTCAGAAATAGTGTTAAAATGTTCTATTCCTGCATTTTCTCTGATTTGAAGAAGTCTACCATATCATTTAAGTATCCTGCAACATAAAAAATTGGGTTGAACCAGCTGTTCTATCAGTCATCACAGTAAGAGAAAACTGTTTTATACTCTTTACACAATGAGGGTAGCACTCTTTTAGAAACTGTGTGTACAAATGCTTCCTCTTACGAGCGTTAAAGAATGCTGATTTAATTTCACTCATAGGATTATTAAGTTCAACCAACTCTTTAGGCCATAGATTCCCAACACGATTGAGTTTGTGAACCCGAAACTGAATGTGTAGCATTTGGTCACCCAAAATCACCTTTAAAGATGAGATATATTTTGCCATGTATCGAGCACCATCACTTACAAATGTTAAAACCGAGTCATAAGTCACACTATATTTATTTAGAGAATCAAGCACGACTCAAGCACAATTCCTGGAGTCGGCCTTGTCCAAAAAATGAATGCCAGCAATGAAGATTTTCTGACTATTTGAGGCTTGTAACAATCTTAATAAAACAACAAATACACATCTTCCTTTTTTGTCGGTAGTTTCATCGGCGAGAATAGTTATATATTTTCCACTAAGTACTTTTTTCATGGTAGCTACCCTGTCTTCTGCCAGCTGGGGTACAAACTTTTCTCTCAATGTCTTTAAATTTGGTAACTTTCCAGCTCCTGGAAAAATGAATTAAACCAAATTAAGTTTCCCTCTAACATGGTACAGTTAAAATATTTAAAATACTTTTATTTGTTTCCATCACTTAAAAAATGAGGAACTAAAGTTTTAATTTTCATTGGTGAAGGACACTCTTATAAATGTGCATTTAGGACACATACTACTGGGTAAGCCTACTGTGGGAAACTAGGGCCTAGATATACTAATTGGTAGGCTTATGTGTCTACTAATTGTAGGCTCAAGGTGTCTGAAACAAGTTGAGCCTAGATCTACTAATCATAGGCCTAATGTGTGTGAAACAACCGGGACCTAGATCTCTAAATGGGGAAGCCTAATGTGTGCATTCAATAATAAAGGTTTAAAATATCTAGGTCTAGTGCTGCAAACAAGTCCCCTACATTGTACTTGTCCATCCATTCTCTTGTACTTGATGCTTCAAGTTTCTCGAGAGGAATATTTGCTTTCACAAATGCCATTGTGGTATCTAAAGCAAAATTATTTGCTCCAATCTTCATTTTCTTCACCATTTGGAAGCTACTGCCAATAGAAATTTGAATTATGGCCTTGTTTGACAAAGTTTTTTATCTAAATGTTTCTCACTATTTAAATGTTTGATAATACTGTCTCTGCATTCCCATTATACTCTTGAATTACAATATTTACAAAATAAAACACTTATCAGTTGAATAGAGTCAATATTTGCTAAATTCATTTGCTCTATATGTTTTAGTATCACATACAAATTAACTTTCAGACATAATCAGCAATTTCAAGATGTCTCATTTACATAAAGTTCAAGCTATGAATGAATTATACATGAAGGTTATAAATAAATCCATGTTCGAACAAACACTAGAAGTATCGTACACAGTGAGGCCAATTGACCAGTAAAATCAATCCTCAGCTAAGTTAGTCGATACTATACAACTTATTAAACATGCCTCTTTTTCTTCTTCTTTTTTTTTCAAATACAGAATCATAAGTCAAGGTGTTTTGGTGGGTGGACAATTCTACCAGACCTGTAACAATATTAGGCAGACTAGTTCCAAGAGGCACAGTATTCGTTTCTGAATTAGGAGACTGAGAAGTTGAGGCTATTATGTCCTCCAGCTTGTTATTAGGAGAGAATGGTGGTGTTACCTTTAATCCCTCAAGCTCACCCATATCATCACCAAAGCTCCTCACCCTATCATGATCTTCACAGGAAATGTCATTACCAGAGTGCCTAGGCCTAATATTAAGTGAATTTCGTCTATAAAGTTTTCCTTTTATACACACCCGATATGATCTGTTTTTCAATATCTTAACCACATTGCCCTGTTCCCAAAATCACAGTTTGTCGTTCTAAATAAAGACATTCTGATCAAGGTTAAAAAATTGCTCACGGAATCAAGCAGTTTTGTCATAATGTAACGATTACCCTACTTTCGCAGTCACTTCATCATCAATAATTATTTCTGGCTTCAAGAGGCAATCCTGTACAGGTAGTCTAGAATTGTGGGTGCGACGTTGAAGAAGCTGAGCAGGTGAGTATGAGAGCCCTGCCACTGGGCTATTTCTATAATCCAGAAGGAAAAGTTGGAAATCTCCACGGTCATATTGCACCTTTTTTTAAACATCAATTTAACAATTTCAACAGCTTTCTCAGCCAGACTATTGCTACGGGGATGGTGAGGACTGGAGGTTACTAATTCAATGTTTCATTATTGAGCAAATACTTTGAATTCATACGAGTTAAAAGGCTGGTTGTCAGACATGAATTGTTTGAGAATCCCAAAACGTGCAAGGATTGGTTTGAGCAGTGGAAGCAGACTTACTCAAGACCTTCTCAGTCTCAATCCACCGTGAATGGTAGTCCACTATAACTAGATAGCTATTGCCATTATAATCCGCAAAATCAGCAGCAACTTTAACGAAGGATAAATCAGGGATGCCATGGGGTTGCAGCGGGTACTTTATTTTAGACCGTTGAAATCGGCTGCATGTTGGGCACACAAGTATAAAATTTTTCAAATCGGAGTTTATTCCTGTCCAATAGAAGCTGCGAGACGCTTGAGCCTTGACTTTTTCAAAACTGTGGTGTGTTTCATCAAGGATCTCAAGGGTGAAGCGCCTCATTTTAAATGGAACTAATAGATGCTCATCAGAGTAAAGAAGCCCATCATTGACGGTGATGTCTTTTATGAGGAAAAAATAGTAATTCTGCTCTGAGCAATTTGATGACAATGACTTAGGCCAACCTTTAATGTAGTAATTGAAGACTTTGCTCAAAACAGAGTCCACAACTTTATTTCCTTTGTACTTTGCAAGTAAGGATGATTGAACTCAGAGGTTGTCCCTATAACATGTACTATGTCGTATATACTTTCATTTACAGATGAAGTAAATATTTTTACAATTTCGGGATAATAAATCCGCTATTTGCCTGCTAAATACTTGAGTGTGAATGAATAGGGCAATAGTTTCAACCTAAGGCGGCGGAGGCGATTATTGGTAATTTTACCAATGGCTTTTACAATGATGGAGGTGAGTGGTTGATGATCTGAATGAACAGTTACAGCTTCGTGACCATACACAAAGTTATGGAACCTTTTGGATGCAATTGAGACAGCAAGCAACTCTTTTTTTTACCTGAGCATAATTTTGCTCAGGTAAAAAAAAAAGAGCGAGGGCAGGAAGCATATAAAATGGGATGGCCATCTTGCATTAAAGTGGCACCAAGGGCATATTGACTACTGTCAGCATGTATGTTGATGGGTTTAGAGGGTTCAAAAGGAGTCAACAAGGCATGTTGGGCTATAGACTTTTTCAAAAGCTCTAACTGTTTACTGTGGAAGGAATTCCAAGACCACTCGGAATCTTTTTTCAGAAGTTCATGAAATGGGGTGCAAATATTTGATAGGTGGGGCACAAATGGTCTTAGGTAGTTGACTGTTCCCAAAATACACTGCAAATCCTTTCTTGAAGCAGGTACTATGTCATGAATAGCCTGAACCCTAGTATCATCAGGACGAGTTCCATCCTTATCAAATTCCAATCCTAAAAATGTATCTTTATCCTCAAAGAGTTGAACTTTCTTTGGTTTGAATACTATGCTGTTTTCACGAGCAGCTTGAATAACCTCTTTAACTATTTTCCACAACTCTTCCATTGTGTCTGCTCCACATAAAACATCATCAAAATATACACATACTCCTCCAATATTCTCAAAGTATTTATGAGTCATCTTTTCGAAGTACTCAGGAAGCACACTTAGTTCAAATGGGGCGCGTAAAAACCGATAACATCCAAAGGGGGTGCTGAACATACATAGACTAGCTGATTATTTACTCAATCTAACCTGGTAAAAACCCGTCTTTTTAATCAAATACACAAAAATATTTTTTATTGCCCATTTTGGAACTAATCTCCTCGAGAGTGGCAATCAACACATAATCTCGGACCAAATTTTCGTTAAGATTCTTAGGATCTATGCACAGCCTTATGGCCCCTGTTTTATGTTTCTCTACAATAACTAGATTATTTACCCATTCACCAGCTTCACAACATTCAATAATGCCATGCTGTTAAGATCATCTAAATGCATCTTAAGTTTACTTAAAATTTTAAAAGGAACTCTGTGGGCTGGGATGCTTTTAGGTATAGCACCTTTTTTTAGTTTTAAATCAAGAAAGTATGGAAAACATCCAGGGCCATTCAAAACATCCTGGTTTGAAATCCAGAACTTTTGAAAATCAGGTTTACTTTGAGCATTGAGAGCCCCAACAACATTTTTTGTAATGAGATTGAAATTCACACAAGATGAAAGGCTAAGTAAGAATACGGCTTTAACTGAATTGACAATAGTAAACACCAAGCTATGTGTTTTGTATTCATAGACAACAGGAAGACACATAGACAAGAGGAAGACAAATTTCACCAACAGGTGCAATCTCAAAACCCCCAATAGCTTCAATATGAGTTTTAGGAGCATTTAGTCTAGAACTATAATCACGTCCAATGGATTGCAAAGACCTTAACATAAGGATGTTAACTTCTGCCCCTATGTCTAACTTGAAAAGTACAGGTTTGCAGTTAATTAGCAATGATATGCGCCAATGACGATTAGTATTTACAGAATCTATAATTGAAAGAGAACCTATATCTGAATAACCTGAAACAGGGGGCAAAGAGTAACCATCAGTATTTTGAAATTGACAAAAATAATTACACCCATCAACAGTTGAAGTCTGGTTATCAACATTACTATCAGCATTCATAGCTTCTAGTTCAAAAGCACTATGACCACTAGAAAAACTATTTGTGGCAACACAATTTCTGGCAAAATGGTTCATACCTCGGCATTGATTACATCCCTTATTTATAGCAGGACATGGCCGGTTTGGATGGTCATAACCACATTGATAACATACTTTTCTAACAAACTTTTCACTAAACTTGTTTCTTGATACACCAAGATTTTCTTTGGGGTCGGGACGTAACAGTTCAGTCGGCTGTAGATTGTTCCAACTTCTTGATTGTCCTGTTTTCTGAAGGTGGCACCGATTCTGCACTTGGGAGGGTTGAGTGTGGGGGTGGTTTTTCTACTAACTCTAAACATATCACTCTGCGAGGATCCCCCTCTGTCTTTAATAATTTTCAAGTTTTTATCTGCTAGCTCCACTGATTTGCAATATTCCACAACTTTGTGAAGGGTAGTGGTCCCCCTAAGAAGGTGTTGTTTTATTGACTGAGTTCACACTCAATATTATTTGCGCATGCAGCAACTTGTCCTCCTGGTCACCAAATTCATAAGGCACGGCAAGAGCTCTGTTCTGCGTAGAAGTTTTGAAACGGTTCACCGAGACATTGTTTCCTGTTAAAAAAAATTGAACACAAGGATGGTTTCATTCTTCTTCAGAATTGAGATTTAAGAACAGACAATATACCATTCACTGTTTCTTCTTCAGGTTTGATGGTAGTTAAGGTTTTATAGAGTCGGACAGCGTCTCGTCTTAATAGGTTTTTTAGCCTGGCTATTATTTGCACGCCCGAAGATTTTGTTCCAGTCTCTATCGCCTCAAAATATTCTAGAACTACTTCCTGGAATTCATCGAAATTCTTCGCCATATATCTGGCAAGATTAAGCGACTTTAGTTTATTAAACTCCATATTTAGAACTACTTCTTTACAGGACGAGAAAGTCGTATCCACAAATTTAAATCACAGATAATTAATTCACTGCAGACACTACCGACTGCGCCATGTTTTATTATCACATACAAATTAACTTTCAGACATAATCAGCAATTTCAAGATGTCTCATTTACATAAATTACTAGCTATGAATGAATTATACATGAAGGTTATAAATAAATCTATGTTAGAACAAACACTAAAATTATCATACACAGTGAGGCCAACTGACCAGCACACTCAACCCCCAGCTAAGTTTGGCGCTACTATACAACTTATTAAACACTATATATTACACTACCCACATGTTTCGGCATAATTATTCAAAGCGGAAACTAGAACTAAATTGAAAATAATAGATATTTTATACACCACACTTTAATCTCTTGGTATTATTATATACATTGGAAACACAATTTAAACTTGAAAATAACTGTTTTATCTACTGCACTTTAATATTATAAATTAAAGAAAGAACATGTTTGAAAGACAAATTTATAGAATTAGAGATAATATGCGCAAATATATGAAGGAAATAGAAGCACAAATATACCACAGCACATGTGCAGATGTTTTGTTAAAAGCTAAAAACTATCACCAAACATTAAATACAATCTAACAAAAGTTGGTAAAATTTTGTTCATTTACATTTTATTATAGTCAAGGTTAGATTATTTTGATTATATTTAGCCAGAAAAGTTCACCACACACAAAGTTATACAAAAGATGAGTAAAACTAATGTATTTTCATTTGTATTTACTCTTGTTTAAAACCTGCGCATTCTTCAGTCAATCGTGTGATGTAAAAAAAAATGTGTTAACTGTGTGACTAAAGAATACAGTGTTGCAACATATTAATACTTACTCCACTTGCCAATTAAATAATATACAATGTTGCATATAGATTTTTAAATAGTCACAAATTAAAAAAAATATAATCATTAAAACTAATGGAATCATCCAAGCATAATTTGTGCATAGCAGGGCTATTAAAACTATAAAATACTGATTAGGATTAGTAGGTATGGCAACAGTGTATGTCTACTAACTTCAGACGGTCCAAAAGTGTCCCAGTTTAACTTGTTCATATTGATTAATAACTTAATTTAGTTAATTTTAATATTTAACCTGTAAAAAATGTTAGTACCTAATTTATAGTGTATGCAATATGCATAAATTATAACAATAAAAATATATATTTAAATATTCACCTTTAACTATGAATAATTATTACTTAAAAAATAAAAAAAATACTTTTCTATTTGCAAAATTAAATTCTCATTAATAATTTAAAAAAAATTAAATATTAAACAGAAAATGTCTTCACAATTGAGCAAATACTTTTATCGACATTGAAATTTATTATTTTTTCGGTTTTAAATGTTCACGATTAAATGTGAAATATGTTGAAATTTGCAATAAAACCAGTGAACATCAAATTTCATTAAAATTCGCTGTATAAAAAATTATAAAAAACACTTTCCAAAGTTGAAAAATGTTGTTTGAAACTTCAAACCTCCTTTAAATGCATTTTTCAAATCATCACAGTTTTCTCGATCACGAAAATTTCAGGTGTCTAATTATGGCCAATTTCTTTGAGTTATATGCATTTTAAGGATATTGTTTCAATGACAAAAAACAAATATCCCTCAGCCTACTAAGTTTATTTCCTTCAACCAAAGAGCATTGATAAAATATATGTTTGAATTGGATATTTTAACAGTGTAACACCTTTGGTGGCCCCATGGTCAAACTCGTCACTCTTGTGTTAGACTAGACTGCCACTGACCGGGAGATCAGGGTTTGAATTCACATCAGGTGTACTGAGGGTAGTATTTTCAAAATGGTTTTCCACTTTCCCTCCATGCAAATGCAGGTACATTGCCTATACATTCATACTTACTCACCCATAAAAAAAAGGGTATACCAAATTCAGAAGAAGATAGAAAAACTATGTCTAAGAAAGCTACATGAATTTTGTTTAACCTATTTTGATTTTTTAGGTATTTAAATGTTTAGCTATAATATTTATGTTTGTTGCACTTTACCACATAAAATAAAAGATGATTTGTTAACATTTTGAACCAAAAATAAATATTTCGCATATTCACTTTTTATACCAAATATAACTTTCTATTTAATAAAATCGATTTATTTCATTTACCACAAATCAGTGTCTTTAGTTAAAACTCTTGTTATTTTTGTCAGTGCTTCAATATTATTTTTGTTTACTCGCCTTTATTAATAATTTAACTTCTAGTTATGAGTAATCTCTATTCGGTAAACACAACTTCTTAGAATGATGATGGTGTGTGTGTGTGCATTGCTCAGACCAGAAGTGCGAGAGTTCTTCCAACTTGACCGCCGCAAGGTGAGCTCGGAAGATGGCAGTTTGGAAGATGACGGTGGCTCTGATATCAATCCTGTCAACCTTGGACCTTCAGAAAGGATGTAGTGAGTATAAAAGTCACCCTTTTGTTCTCTCATGGCAATTATCTAAGGGTTTTATACTTTTAGTTAATGTATATCAGTTATTTCTTAGGACTTTTGGTATGATGTATTAGATTTGTGTCTTCAACAGACCTGGTATCTAAATTTTTCATCTTTATGTTAACACTACTCCCTTCACAACTCATACCTCACTTTCATTTTTTATTCTAACGATTGTTTAAATTTGCTTGCAGTGCCAAACCTAGTGATTTTGAGTTTCTGCGAGTCATTGGCAAAGGAAGTTTTGGAAAAGTTCTGCTAGCAAGACACAAGGTCGAGAAGTTACACTATGCAGTCAAGGTAATTTTCCATAATTATATCTTTCTTCACACTCATTCATAAAATAGGCTTGACTATGTATTTCAAAATAAAATACAACTTTAAATATAGACTTGCTCTGTTTCTTTAGTAACATAATTTACTAATTTAAATAGCTTTGTTACTAAGCTTTCATTTAAACCCTACAATTTGAAAACTACTTTTTTTTGTTGGTTTTTTCCTCATTAGGCCACTAGTATCAACCTTAGCTATAGTTAGTCCATTGATTAAATAATCTTTTCCTAAATATCATACTATGACTATATCTACTCATACACATTTATGCATCATGGGAGCTGTTATATATCTCTCACTTTTGACAGATGGTGTAAATGTTGACATTTCTTATTTTATAATCTATAAAAGTGTCTTCAAGGTGGGAATAAAATTTACATATACAGGGTGTCAAAATAAAGGGCGCATAACTTTAGGATCTTGTAGTACTCATTAAAATAAGTAAAAAAGTCTTAGTAAACATAGGTCCACACTCACACAGGGATACAGGCAATTATGTCTTTCGGTAATGAAAATTAATTGAATACAAATTTAAATGTTATATGTGTTTACATGGCACAATTGTATTATTACTTCATCACTACAAAAGGTGTTTGACATGTTGTCCTTCCATTTCCACACAAATTTCACATCTTCAATATAGACTGTTGCATGTTCTTTGAAAAATCCTTGGCTTCATTCGAATTGTCTGGCAACTGTTTTTAACTCGCTGTTGTAAGTCTGCTAAATCAATTATTGGAGATCAGTACTATAAACTCTTTAATTATCCCCATATAAAAAAAAGTCCAAAATATTAAGATCAGATGACTTGCGGGGCCATTTAACTGGCCCGCCTTAACAAATCCACCCTATTATAAATGTCTCATTGAGGTGATGTCTGACAGTGAAAAATAAGAGGGAGCCTCATCATCCATAAACCACATTATTTTGCTGTCTTTTTTGAGGGGCATGTCCTCCAATAAATTGGGTAAAACATTAAATAGAAAATCATGGTAGCATGAATCTTCCCCAGACTTAGCTCCCTTGAATTTTCCCAAGGCTTAGTTCCCTTGAATCTTCCCCAGGCTTAGTTCCCTTGAATCTTCCCCAGGCTTAGTTCCCTTGAATATTCACCAGGCTTAGTTCCCTTGAATATTCACCAGGCTTAGTTCCCTTGAATATTCATCAGACTTAGCTCCCTTGAATCTTCCCCAGACTTAGCTCCCTTGAATCTTCCCCAGACTTAGCTCCCTTGAATTTTCCCCAGGCTTAGCTCCCTTGAATTTTCCCAAGGCTTAGTTCCCTTGAATCTTCCCCAGGCTTAGTTCCCTTGAATATTCACCAGGCTTAGTTCCCTTGAATATTCACCAGACTTAGCTCCCTTGAATCTTCCCCAGACTTAGATCCCTTGAATCTTCCCCAGGCTTAGCTCCCTTGAATATTCCCCAGACTTAGCTCCCTTGAATCTTCCCCAGGCTTAGCTCCCTTGAATCTTCCCCAGGCTTAGCTCCCTTGAATATTCCCCAGACTTAGCTCCCTTGAATCTTCCCCAGCAGGGCTATTATGACCATTCGATGCAAAGTTAGTTGCTACCGCTAGTTAGCTTCACTTTAGAGGAAAAGATAGCGTTTGGGTTAT